>CM072515.1:79690712-79765712 GCA_036898135.1 Oncomelania hupensis
CAATCAATTGATTGTTATTAATTGTTGCATCTTGAAGTACTTTATATGTGAATGTACTTATTGTAGTATTTGATTGTATATTTCTCGCTCTTTTTGGAAAGTCTATATCTGACCGAATTTTAATTTCTTCATCTACATTATTATTAGTTACTGACGACCTTAAAATATACTTCGCGCATGCCAACTTTCTGTATTCATCTAGTGACAACATTCCAGCTGCTTTGTAAGTTTTGTCGCAAGATGCATGTACTGGTAATCCGAGAGCCAGCTTAAATGCTTTACAATCAACGCTTTGTAATTTTCTTAGTAAATATGTTGGTGCATTGAAGAAAGCCTCTTGTGCATAAGTGAGCTTTGATCGCACGAGCGCAGTCGAAATATGTAATAACGTAGCTACATCTTGACTCCAGTATTTTTTACTTATTATTTTAAGGAAATTAAGACTTTTTCTTGCTTTTGTCAGAATGTATTCTATATGTTGATTCCATGTTAATTTAGAAGTAAAATATACACCTAAGAATTTTATTTGCTCTGTATAATGTAATACTGCATTTTGTATATAAAATGTAGGAAGATTTACTGGATTAGACCCATTATTAAATAACATCATACGTGTTTTTTCGATTGACAAACTTAAACTATTATTATTCATATAAGAAACTATTTTGTTCAAATCTTCCTGATATAATTTTTGAATATAATTAATATTTCTTTTTGTAGCGTTTTTCTTCAAAGTGACTTTCATCCAGATACAGATGTCATCTGCATATTGAGCTAAAACTACATTTTTGGATAATTTAGTTGGTAAATCATGTAACAGAATATTAAATAATATCGGCGATAACACCGAGCCTTGAGGAATACCCATGTCTAGTGATCTTTTAGATGAATAATTATTGCCTATTTTTGTTTGGATTTGTCTTTTAGTGATAAATGTTTTTATGAAATTAAATAAATGACCAGACACTCCAACAGCTTTAAGTTTGGTCAATAGTTTATGATGCCACACCTGGTCATATGCTTTAGCCACGTCAAAAAACGTGGCCAACAAGCACTTCCTTCTTGAAAATTGGCTCTTGATGTTGTGAGCTTTACTATGTGGTCAATCGTCGACCTATTCTTCCTAAAACCTGCTTGGTTAACTGGAATTATATTATTTTTTTCACAGAAATATTCCAATCTATTCAACAATATTCTTTCCATAAATTTGCATAAGTGTGACGTAATTGCAATGGGCCTGTAACTCTTTATGTCTGATTTAGGTTTACCTTGTTTGTGTATAGGCACAACTACCGCCTCTTTCCATATCTGAGGGACATTACTAGATTCCCATATTATCTGAATTATTTTATGAAGGATCTGTACCCATTTTTCTGGTAGATGTTTTATCATTTCATTAGTTACTGTGTCTAATCCCACGGCAGATTTTTTATTGGACAAATTATTTACCATATTTTGAACTTCTTGCAGTGTTATTGGAGCATTGAAATAAAGTGTGTTATCATCTGACTGATCATAATTTACATCAGACTCATTTTCTTCTGTTTCTCTATAATTCTTTTGCTCCGAATTCAAACCTTCGTGTGTACTTACTGTAGCAAACATGTCTACAAATGCTTCAGCTTTGTCTGCCGCGGATGGAAATTTATTATCATTTAACACTATTGGACTTGAGGGTAGATGAAATCCGTTATTCATTATTTTAATTTGTTTCCACACTTTTTGTGTGTCTTTGTAGTCAGAAATTTCTTTAATACAAAAGTTTTTCCAGTAGTCATGTTTAGCTTTTGCTACAACACGGTTACATTTAATTTTAGCTTGTTTCATTTCTGTGTGATTTTCAGCATTCTTATTCCTAACATAGTTCTTATATTTAGTCTTCTTTTCATGAACCGCTTTTTCACAATCGTCGTTCCACCAAACATTACCTTTGTGTTTACTGTTCTTATTGTAGTGTATTCTTGGTATTGAGTTGTTAGCAACGGATATTATTGTGGAACAAAACTTATCATAAATTGTATCTATATTTTCTTCTTTTCTAATGTCAAGGTCTTTGTGCTGTAGAAGTTCAACAAATAATGCCCAATTAGCTTTTTGATAATTAAACTTTGGAATGGGATCTTGCTGTATTTTTTCTGACTCTATAACATCATTAATTAAAATAAGGATAGGTAAATGGTCGCTTCCGAGTGAATCTGAAAGTGTACACCAATCTGAGTCTAAAACTAAGTCAGGGGAAATAAGGGTAATATCAATGGCTGTAAGTCTATGGGTGGCTATGTCGGGAATCCTAGTGGGAGAACCATCATTTAAAATACATAAATTTGAGTCAACAATGTTTTCCACAAGTCTGTTGCTAGTTGTTAAATTGCAGTCATTTTCCCACAAGGAGGAATGCGCATTAAAGTCCCCACAAATGAGCCACTTTTCGTTTTCACTGTATACATGTTTTAGTGTTACGTTGAAACGTGAACGAAAGTATGTCGGAAGCGCGCACAATAGATCTAATCGTTTCGTTTTGCAAAGTATTCAATAATGGTGTTTATTTACCTTTGATTTGAGTTTGCACTGTTGTTAGGAGAGGCTTTGTATAACGTTGATAATTTGCGTTAGTCGATATTATTTGAGAATCTTCTGGATATGCGTGTTTACTCTTGATAGAATTTTCCCGATGGATATCGAAGGTCGTGAATGTTCCCGGAAGTAGAGAAAATGTGTAATGACGTAAGCCAGTGATGACGATCTTTAGTTCGATTGGTGGCAGTACGTCATTTCTACCATGTACCATATTGTTCCAGAAAAGAGAGAGGTTATTTAATCGTGTGCCGAGTCGCTGTTGAGAGAGTAAAGTTGTTGATAGTGATTTGGAGAGTTGCTGTGAAAGTTGTTGAGTTGAATTGAGAATTGTATGCAGTTGTTGATGTGTGCTGAATAAAAGCGGAAAACTTCATACGTCGACTTTGTGAATTGTATGCTGTTTGGACGGGCTGTGTGAATAAACGAATCTGAGTTACACAACTATCAGGAATTCAAGCATCGGGGCTGAATCAGATACTGATAGAAAACACCAACATCGAACTGAGTGTAACATTTTGGGGGTCAAGCCGCGATTCACGCCATAGCCAAGGGTTCAACTGCTACAACAAGCGAGTCAACGTTACGAGAGGCAGTCATCGAGGGTAGCCGCCAACAAGTTGCGTCGAGAGGGGCCAACATACTGGGACTACATCCGATAGATTCGGGTTGACTGCAAGGGCGTGTAGTCGCCGAAGAGTTGCTTCGTGAGCGAACAACAGAGCGGGACTACGTGGCTACCGTAAGACTACGTCGAGGGACAGTCTCGGAGCTACATCGCCAGTGTTACAGAGAGCGGCGAGCGGACGTCGCGTCTACTTCAGCACAGGAGCGTGTACATCAACACCAGCGTGGTGCAGCGTCGCAGACGACGAGGACAGCGGGGCCTGCGTCAGCGAAGGCGACTAGTGGCAAGCATCAACGCTACTGCAGAAAGCGTGCTGTTCTAGAACAGTCTAGAAAGGTACAGCACAGTCAAGAACTTTCCAGAAAAGAACTTTCCAGAAAAGAACTTTCTAGAAAAGAACTTTCCAGAAGCATCAAGATGGCTGACCTCTGGCAGAAAGGGGTTGAACTAAATCTAAAAGGCAAACAGCTGACGGAGTACGTCAAATTCCAGGAGAGAATATTGCGTGAAGAAAGAGAAGAACAGCGACGGCGCGAAGAAAGAGAATTAGAAGAGAAGCGTCTAGAAATTGAAGAGCAACGACGCCGAGAAGAAAGAGAGTTCGAGCTGAAGCGTCTTGAAGGTGAGCGTCAGTACCAGCTAGAGTTGGCGCGTATCCAGAACAATCAGCATGCGCCACAAGCCACCAACGACCATACGGCTCCAAAATTGCCAGCTTTCGTCGACGGGAAGGACCAGATCGACACCTATCTGGCGAGATTCGAAAGGTTCGCCGAAAGCTCCAATTGGCAACCTCGAGACTGGGCGATTCGACTAAGTGCACTTCTGACAGGGCAAGCGCTCGAAGTTTACACCAGACTGTCGAACGATGACGCCAAAAACTATGACGTCTTGAAAGAGGCCCTACTGCAGTGCTACAACTTTACAGAGAAGGGCTACCGTAAACGCTTCCGTGAATGCAGGCCTAAGTCAGACGAGACGCCAAAGCAGTTTGTGGAGCGCCTGTCGTCATATCTACACAAGTGGGTGGAGTTATCAGGCGAAATGAAGTCTTACGACAGTCTCCATGACCTGATTGTGAAAGAACAATTTCTCAATGCCTGTCACAAGGACCTAGCGACCTACTTAGAAGAACAAAAGCTGCAGACGCTTAAAGATGTGACTGAGGCTGCCGAAAGATATCTCATCGCTCATGGGAAAACCCTGGGGCTACCCAGCGCGACGAAACATTTTCAGAAGACTGCAAACCATGGGAACCAGGTCCAAGGGAGCCAGACGAGCCAGAGACAGACGGACTCCACGCCTCCTCCCAGGGAAGGGCACTCAAGAGGCTGTTTTATCTGCAACGCTACAGACCACAGAGCTGCCAGCTGCCCTCAAAGCAGAAATAGCGGACAGCGGAGCAGTACGGACAATGCAGCGGCGGGCAACCGGCAGAGGCGGTTCTCCAATCAACGGCAAAACAGTAGATCTGACCATCAAGTGTGCGGCGGGAGCGTCATTCTTCCGAGTGAGACCAAGCGCACAGCTACCCCTGCGGACGTGCAAGAGTGCATGACCGATGGCCAACTTCTCCTTGCCAACGGAAAATCCATCCCCGTCGTCGCCAGCGCAGCTGTGACCGTCCAGAACATGCCAGTTTCAAAGGGACGCGTCGGAAATCATGAAGTGACTGTCTTAAGAGACTCTGGCTGCAGTGGGGTCATCGTCAAAGAAGACTTAATCGCTAAAGAACAGTTCACTGGCGATTTTAAATGGACACTCATGGCCGACAGCAAATGTGTGAGAGCGCCAGTTGCGAAGATTCAAGTCAGCACTCCTTTCTACATAGGCGAAGTCGAAGCGGTTTGCCTGAAGAAGCCGCTGTATGATTTGATGATCGGGAATATCGACGGCGCGAGACGACCCGACGACCCCGATCCAGAGTGGAGTCCTGCCTCAACCCAACGCGTCGAAGTTGTGGAGGAGGATCCATTGCCGTTTCCCGATGGAGACCTTACAGAGCTGCTACGGGACAATGTGGTTACTCCGGCTCAGCCCTGCCGACCAGAGATCGTCAGTGCTGTTACTACCAGGGCCCAGGCCAAGAGAGACAAGATGTCTACGCCACTGAAGGTCGCCGACAACTCCAAAGCTGCCATCGTGGACAGAGATAAGCTGATCCAGCTCCAGGAAGCTGATAGCACTTTAAACAAGTACAGGAACCGCCAAGACCACGTGACCAAGGGCAATGGCACGGTCTATTTTGAGGTGAAGGCCAAGATCCTGTACAGAATCTTCCAGCACCCGAGGGTCAACGGAGGTAAACCACTACGTCAAGTACTGGTACCATTACCCTTAAGGCGCCAGGTGATGGAAGTAGCGCATGACTCAATTATGGGAGGTCACCTAGGCATCAGGAAGACGTCAGATAGAATCCAGGCGGTATTCTACTGGCCAGGACTTCATGCGGACGTCAGCCGTTTCTGCCGATCATGTGACATTTGCCAGAAGACCATACCTCGAGGAAGGGTCCCTAAAGTGCCTATGCAGAGGATGCCTCTGATCGACCGACCTTTCAAGAGGGTGGCCTTAGACTTAATCGGCGAAATAAGACCTCCGAGTGAAGAAGGTCATCGGTGGGTACTGACTTTAGTGGACTATGCGACTCGGTACCCAGAAGCAGTGCCACTGAAGAAGATTGACACTGAAACTGTGGCAGAGGCACTGGTGGACATGTTCAGTAGACTTGGAGTGCCCGAAGAAATTCTGACAGACCTCGGGACGCAGTTCGTCTCTGACTGCATGAAGGAGGTCAACAGACTGCTGAGCATCCGGCATTTGACTACGACACCCTACCATCCAATGTGCAACGGGCTCGTCGAAAAGTTCAATGCTACGCTGAAGTCCACCCTGAAGAAACTGTGCAGCGAGCAGCCCAGACAATGGCATCGCTACATCAACGCCCTACTTTTCGCCTACAGAGAAGTACCGCAGGAGTCCACCGGCTTTTCTCCGTTCGAGCTGCTGTACGGAAGAACCATCCGAGGGCCGATGCACATCCTGAAAGAACTGTGGACGAAAGAAGTAGACACCCCAGAGGTGAAGAACAGCTACCAGTACGTGTTTGAGCTACGGGAGAAGCTGGAGCAGACTCTCGAGATAGCCAGAGAAAACCTGAAGAAGTCCCAGGACTGTGGAAAGCACTACTATGACCGTAGGGCTGTGAACAGGAAGTTTAAACCTGGCAACAAAGTGCTGGTGCTGCTACCTACCGACCACAATAAGTTGCTGATGCAGTGGAAAGGCCCGTACGAAGTGGAGACCGTGGTGGGGATCAACGACTACAAGGTGAAGGTCGGTCAGCATTCCAAGATATACCACGCCAACCTCCTTAAGCTGTACGTGGAAAGGCCATCAGAGACTGTGCACGCAGCCATAGCAGCTGTGACCGACAACAGCTTTGACAGCGAAGAACTGTTGGAACTGGGAGACTTCCACAGCAAAGAAGGCATCGATGATGTTAAGCTAGGACCGAGCTTGACGGAAGGTCAAAAGTTGGAGCTCAAGGACCTTAGGGGCGAATTTCCCCATAGCTTCAGCGATGTCCCAGGCTCTACGACTTTGGTCGAACATGAAGTCTACACCCAGACCTTGAGGGAGCTGTTCCACCGTCCCGCAGAAGCCAACCTGACCGTGAGACCCAGCGAATGCATTCTGGGAGCTGACAACGTCGACTGCGTCGGACATCCGACGGAAGAAAAAGACAACGGAGGACGCAATGATTCCAGGGAAGCCCACGTGATCATCGTCTTTGACCCTGGGCCGATGACGACCGCAACCGACGAGGGCGTCGATTCCTTGCGAACGAAAAAACATTGACTGTGTAGATAAATGTGAATATTGACAATATCCAAAAAGACTTGCAGATGATAAACATTGACTCTGTGTGAATGAACTGTGAACACTGACAGTATTCAGACAGTCCGAAATAAGTTTTAATTCTGAACTTTGTTTGTGCATTACGTTTCAACGTTGTTGAAAGAAATTGGGTAAATTTCTTCTTGAGTGGGGGGTTATGTTACGTTGAAACGTGAACGAAAGTATGTCGGAAGCGCGCACAATAGATCTAATCGTTTCGTTTTGCAAAGTATTCAATAATGGTGTTTATTTACCTTTGATTTGAGTTTGCACTGTTGTTAGGAGAGGCTTTGTATAACGTTGATAATTTGCGTTAGTCGATATTATTTGAGAATCTTCTGGATATGCGTGTTTACTCTTGATAGAATTTTCCCGATGGATATCGAAGGTCGTGAATGTTCCCGGAAGTAGAGAAAATGTGTAATGACGTAAGCCAGTGATGACGATCTTTAGTTCGATTGGTGGCAGTACGTCATTTCTACCATGTACCATATTGTTCCAGAAAAGAGAGAGGTTATTTAATCGTGTGCCGAGTCGCTGTTGAGAGAGTAAAGTTGTTGATAGTGATTTGGAGAGTTGCTGTGAAAGTTGTTGAGTTGAATTGAGAATTGTATGCAGTTGTTGATGTGTGCTGAATAAAAGCGGAAAACTTCATACGTCGACTTTGTGAATTGTATGCTGTTTGGACGGGCTGTGTGAATAAACGAATCTGAGTTACACAACTATCAGGAATTCAAGCATCGGGGCTGAATCAGATACTGATAGAAAACACCAACATCGAACTGAGTGTAACATTTAGCCAATCACTGTTATTTTCATCTGGGCCTCTTGGCATGTATACTGAAACACAATTCAAAGTTATAAAATCGTGAAGTTTCACAATCACTGCACATGAGAATATATTTTCACATGTTTGTGGTACTGGAGAAGGTCTAATGCAATACTGTAGGCCAGATCGAATATAAATAGCAGTGTTTATTTTTCCTTCTCCTTGTCCTTGATCAATCACTGGTGGATAATAAAAATGCGGTATTTTAGGTAAATTGCTCTTTTTTACATTCAAAGATTGTAAAAAGAGAATGTCATAATCATTGATTATAAGTTCATGTTCTAAATATGATAATGTTGTTGTTATAGATCTGCAATTCCATTGCATACATTTTACTTGTTTTCGATTCATCAAAAAGGAGTTATTTTACTGATTATAGTTTTGTTACTTAGGTCTCTCTCTCTCTCTCTCTCTCTCTCTCTCTCTCTCTCTCTCTCTCTCTCTCTCTCTCTCTCTCTGTGTCTCTCTCTCTGTCTCTCTCTCTCTCTCTCTCTCTCTCTCTTTCTCTCTTTCTTTCTCATAAAAACAAAGATCTTAATTCCTGTCCTTTTACAATTGACAAACAAGAACAATACAGTCACTGGAACAACCAAGGAAAAGCTGGCACTGATGGTGGTGAAACAACTTGGGGGAATTGAAAACGACCAAGTGGTGACCATTGGGAATACTGTTCACTACTCCGGTAAGGACCACGGTGGATAAAAGGTTTGACTGGCTTGGGTCTCCTCCTCTTCGGTTTCTCCCAGAACGAGAAGAACAATTGTCGCCCCAGACTACGTGCAATGATAGTGGCCCCTTTATTTGTCGGATGAATTTCGTCTGGGCTTATGAGGTTACGATTTGCCGACATAACGTATTCCATGAAGGAGACCCTGTGCTCTCCAACTAGGGCAGCTCGAGTTGTGGCGTTGAAAACACCCCTGGCTGCATTCAGTCTCTGCCTCCTAACTGGTGTAGGCTGACTGATGATGATCTTGGCTTTGGGCAGGGTTTGCTTGATCTTTTTAACGCAATTGGCCATTTTATTTATTAAATAATTATGTATATATGATGTTGCATGAAATACGTATGTAGAGTTATGAGTGATGGAATATGTGATGTTGCATGAAATATGTATGTAGAGTTATGGGTGATGTAATGTATTGTTGTGTAACGTAAATATTGTCTGACTGAAAGAAGGAAAATCAATATAAACAACGAAATCAGAACAAAATCTAACTATCTCTGAGTGGTCAGAATCCTTTATTCCTCCCTGGCGTCATCGTGTTGTCCAATGGCTTGTGTGATGGTCTGTCGGACTTCGTTGTTGGTGATGTGTATGAAATGCCCAGAAGTCTTCTGCAGCACTTCATCCCCATGCTTTGTATTATTCGTTGTAGTTCTGCTGTGAGTGTTTATGTTTCCCAAGCGTATAGGAAGATGGAGATGACAAGTAGGCGCAGCAGCCTTACCTTGGAATGTAGACTGATAATCACGTCTTTTCAAATGGGCTTCAACCTTGTCAGGGCAGCAGTTGTTCGTGCGATCCTGGAGAGGACTTCCTGTTGGGATCGATTGTCTGATACAATGGCTCCAAAATATTTGAAGCTAAGCACTGTGTTGAAGAATTAGCCTTGGACCTTGAGGTCAACGTTGATGCCATTGGTGTTGTTGGTCATCATTTGAGATTTCTCAGTCTCAAACTAAATGTTGATAGAACTAAACTATCCGTTAACATCCTTAAAGGGAGGCTACTCCGCTACGTCAAGCCTGGGCACTACGCACGTTTGACGTAACGTACTTGGATCTCACAACTTTTGGTCATCATGAAAACTTTGCTCTGTCGCGAAAAACGCGATTTCGACGCAGTTCAGCAATATTGTTTTCGCCTTTAGTCGGCAACTCAGGGCAGTAGTCCCAATCGGAAGAGGACTCTACATTCGGGGCTGTTTAGTCAGTACTTTAGGACGGAACATTTCGTAGGCCACTTTGATGATGATGATGATGATGATGATGATGATGATGATGATGATGATGATGATGATGATGATGATGATGAACATTTGTATGGCGCGATTCCATCCAGGCCAAGTAAGCATGCTCGGTGCGCTTTAAAAAAAAATCTATCTTTTTTGGTCACTGGTTAAAAAGATGGGTCTTCAGCTGACGCTTGAAGGCTGCTTTGGAGCTACACTGACGTAGCGAGAGAGGAAGTCTGTTCCACAGGAGAGGAGCAGCACATTCAAAAGACTTTGCTGCATATCCGTACTACGGCCAATAGAACCGAACTAGGCAGTAGTTTGGAACTAAGCGTTTAGTCCTTCTTCATGCATAGATCCTCAGCTGACATTTGTGAAGAGAATGAAAGATGGAGACGCTAAGACGATCATCTGTTGTGCCTCAGCGACTTCTGAGTTACGGGATAGAATAGGATAGTAAGAGAATGCCTACTACAAGGGCCCACGTGAGAGGGTTGTTTGCTATAGTTTGGGGTGGCTTAGTAGCACAGTGGATAGGATAGGATAGGATGGGATAGGATAGGATAGGAAGAAAATGTTTACTACAAGGGCCCACGTGTGAGGGCTGTTTGCTATAGTTTGGGGTAGCCTGTTAGCACAGTGGGTAGAGAGCTGTCTTCCTAGGCCCAAGGTCGCGGGTTACAATCCTGCGTAGGATGAACTTACGTCACTTAGGTTCCAGACTTTTCAGGACACCGAGGGTTTTCTCCAGGTACTCCGGTTTCATCCCTCCCTTCAAAAATGGTTATTGGTTGCAGTCAATGTAAATTTCAAAAGTAAAATGTGATTTCTCTTCCGTCTTCTGTAATCACTATCAAATCAGATCTTCAGATCGCCGCTCTTTGTGTTCGATTTTTGAAAAAGCGCGTGAATCCTGAATCATGGATTATTATTATTATTATTATTATTATTATTATTATTATTATTATTATTATTATTATTATTATTATTATTATGTGAGAATGCGTTTGTTGGGAAATTTCTTTGTTGTGGCATTAAGACAATGACATGACATAAGGGGTATTTGTTAGTCAAACTGACCGCTAAGGTTTCGCTTTGAAGTTTAGGCGTCTCCTCCTTGTTTATGTAAACAAACAACTGTGACTACTGTACACACTCTTGCTGTGGCACTATTTTTAGAACCATCCTTGATGCTATTAATAAGCACATAAGCGAATGAATTTCTCAATTAACTTCAAAACCGTACTTCTGAGAGAGGTTATTAATGCTGTTATCTAGGTCACTGATACTATTAATAGGCATATAAATAAATTAATTAGCTGATTTATATCTAAACCAGGAGGTTGAAAGTGAAGAAGATTATTTTTGGGGCGTAATCCTACTTTTTTCTGCTTGGTGCAATGCCGACTGTGTCACGCTACGCAGTTTGCAGTCGCGCGCCTATGTATATAGTTTAATCATCAGCCTGTACATAGAGGTTAAAAGTTACGGTAGTCAAGGGGAGAGAATCAGAATAAATTAATTAAGTTTATAATTAATAAAAGTAGCGAATGATTTGCGCCCGTGCGGAACGCACTATGTTAGAAAACAGCGTAGTTGGCTATTTTTGTTATTGAGAGGATTAATTGCTGCCATGCGATATTCTATGTGTGAAATGCATGCTCTAATCGCGAACGGTGCAGGGAATGAATTATAATTAAAACGAGTATATTCTAGAAGATTCTTAGATAATCGTATAAAACCCCATGCACTGTATATTTTGGATAGGAGCAGTAACAGTTGCATATCGTTTTTTGTAGCCAGAATCAACAGATCCAAGTTGGGTCAAGGTGCCAGTTAGTGACTTTGTCTGTGGGTCGTACTGATCAGACCGTCAACGAAAAAGAGCCTATTATCGGAAGAGGAGGATTGTTTTGGGAACACTTTGGAAGTGTTTGTTTAACTAAAACTGTTCTAAGCTGTTTAGAATACCTACTGTGTATTCTCGGTGAAATCTGAGTTATCTACGTATAACGTCGGGTGACCTGTGACTCCGTCTAGGACCTCTTCTGCCTGTATTATCACCTTGCCTAACCTTCTGTGCCTGTGTGTTTGTCCAGTCATTGTGTGTCTTTGTCAACAGGCCGGAGGATCCACTGGTAGCCGTAAGTTATTTACCTCAATTTCTCAGTTGGCCATAGCGTTCGGGGGTTTGGGTTATGCATGCAGTGTGAATGAATAGTTAATTATGGTTTCTTAAATTCTATTTTATGTTTCATATTATTTGCTGCATAAATACCTAGCAATAGAGAGAGAGAGAGAATTTTCTAAAATGTATTATAAATTAAATAATTATAAATTGATATAAAAGAATTCGCTGTTATGTAGCGAAGAGATGACAGAAAGGAGGTGATTGTGAATGTATATGCGCGATGACAGGGAGGATGAGTAAGGATGTTGAAAGGGAGACAACCATTCCGATAGCGGGATGCTTGTGCAGTATATTGTAATATAATTATTAATGGTTGCGTATTTTTGTATGTATTGTTGTAGATACAATACAATACAAGGTTATTGCTTTAGGTCCAGCGGACTCTTCCGAGCCAAATCAGGACCAGAGAGACGTTATCTTAAAATATTATAAAATGATTCAAGTCTTAAAAAACAAGCCTGTTACTCTTAAATACACAAACAAACTTTCACATGACACCTCTTTAAGAGACTTCTTTAAAACTGATGTATTAAAAATATGTTCTCTTTCTTCAATCAAATCACTAAATTCAGTCCTAATAAAATCCAAACTAAACAAAACATGTCGATACAATTTATATGCGATAGAACAAACCAACATCATGTAAAAATTGAAACAGATGTTGACCATTACATACTTTAAAAATCTCTTTGAAAGGTATGGAACCAAAATATGTTTCCCTTTCCTCAATCAAATCAGCACATTCAGACATAAAATGGCGAACGGAAAAAGATTGATCACAGGCAAAGCACCATGGTGGTTCTTCTCCTTTTAAAAGGAAACTGTGGGTGACATAAGTATGCCCAATATGGAGGCGAGATAACACTGTTTCTTCTTTGCGAGTGGATGCAAAGTTAGGCAAAGAAGTGGACAAATCGGGAAGAATTTGAAATAATTTGTTGTTGACATGGTTAGACCAGTCAGTCTGCCACAGTCGTTTACAATAAGATCCAGTCATACAACGTAGGTCAGAGTAGGGCACAAACTGGAAAATCTCTGGAGGGAAATCGAGATGCAGAGCATCTTTAGCCGCCCTGTCTACTGCAATATTGCCGCGGATACCCATGTGACCAGGGACCCACATAAAAACTATCTTTTTACCCTCAGAAACAAGTTGTGTATGGAGGTCATGGATCTCTGCCAAAAAAGGGTGTGATATCTTTCTCGTGGAAAGAGCCTGAAGTGCTGACAATGAATCAGACATGATTAAAAATGAGGTTCTTTTGGATTGATAAACTTGTTTCAGAGCTAAATGAATTGCCTTGAGCTCAGCTGTATAAACAGAACAAAAATCAGGTAAACGCTGTTGCAAAGGCTGGTCTAAGTGTCTCCCGGAGACAGACGCAGCAGCAACTGAATCTCCTTTCTTTGACCCGTCTGTAAAAAGTTGTTCATATCCTGGGTATAAAGCGCACTGTTCTAAATAAAGTTGGTTATATACGGTTTCGGATGTATTATTTTTAAGGAAAGCGGACAACTGCCAGTTAATGTTTGGGATACATAATTTCCATGGGGGAGCTTCAGTCCGAAGTTCATCGTCGTTGATGGAAGCAACATCAATGCCTGCTTTTTCCAGATGAACTTGCATTCTGATGCCAAACGGAGGGATTGTGTTAGGTTTGGATTCAAATTTCTGAACAAAATCTGGGTTGAAAACACAGTCATAAGCAGGGTTCATAGGATCAGTTTTTAATTTTAAATAGTAATTCATTGACAATTTTGTACGTCTCAGCTCCAGCGGAGGTTCGTTAGCTTCCACGTAAAGGCTTTCACAAGGGGAAGTGCGAAACGCACCCAAAGCAATGCGTAGTGCCTGATGGGCAACTGGATCTAGCATCTTAAGATAAGATTTTCTAGCAGATCCATAGACAATGCAACCATAGTCTAACTTGGATCTAATTAAAGAACGATATAACAGCAATAAAGTTTTCTTGTCAGCACCCCAGTCTGTACCACTGATAACCTTGAGCAAATTGCAGGCCTGTTGACATTTAGTTTTCAAAATTTTCAGATGAGGAATGAAAGATAGCTTTTGATCAAAAATAACACCCAAAAATTTGACTTGTTTGACCGCCTTTATTGGAGTTTTATTGAGGAGAATAGTAGGGTCTTGAATAATTCCCCGGTGCTGGGAAAAGTGAATACATTCAGTTTTTGCTTCAGAAAATTTAAAACCATTTTGTAAAACCCAGTCTTCAACGGCCTTGACACATAACTGTAGCTGACGTTCTGCAGATGCCAAAGTTTTACCTTTGGCTACCAATGCAAAATCGTCGACAAATAAAGAATTGTCAATTCCCCGTTTAACGGAACGAACAATGTTATTTATTTTAATATTAAACAGCAAGGGAGACAAGATGCTACCCTGAGGCACTCCCATCTCCTGTTCTCTCGTATCTGACAAAGATCCCCCAACCTTAACCTGAAAGAGTCTGTCTGTTAGAAAATTGGATATAAACAGAGGTAAATGTCCCTTCAAACCCATTTCTTGTAAATCTGAAAGAATGCCATATTTCCATGTGGTATCATAGGCTTTTTCCAAATCAAACATGATGGCAACGACATGTTCACCCTGGACGAACGCATTACGGATAAAAGTTTCCAGTCGCACCAGGTGGTCAACAGTACTTCGACCACTTCGAAAGCCACACTGAGTGTTGGATAAGATATTGTTGGTTTCTAGATACCACAGTAAGCGAGAATAAACCATTCTTTCTAGCGTCTTGCATAAGCAAGACGTTAAGGCTATTGGTCGATAGTTTGTCGGGTTAGTATGGTCTTTGCCAGGTTTAGGGATGGGGACAATAATGGCCTTTCTCCAGGAGGGAGGAAAGGTGCCAGTGATCCAGAG
This sequence comes from Oncomelania hupensis, assembly GCA_036898135.1. Lineage (NCBI taxonomy): Eukaryota > Metazoa > Mollusca > Gastropoda > Littorinimorpha > Pomatiopsidae > Oncomelania > Oncomelania hupensis. The sequence continues at coordinate 79,705,683 of CM072515.1, forward strand.
CTGATTGAAGATGTCCAGCAGTTGAGACCGTGAGTACCTTGTTAAATGTCTGAGAAATTGATAATGTACATCATCCGGTCCAACTGCTGAATCTGCACTTTTGTTAATTGCATCATCAAGCTCGACTAATGAAAATGGAATGTTGTAATCTTCAGAATTATCGGAGGTAAAATTTAACTGTTGTTTTTCTTTACGGGTTTTAACTGTTTGAAAAGGGACAGAATAATTTTCAGAGGAAGAATTTGCAGCAAAAGAAGAAGCCAAAAGATCAGCTACTAATTTTTTATCTCCGATTACGTCACCCTGCACAGTAAGGCATGGGCTCACCTGTTTGTTACTTCTATTTTTGAGTTTGCGGACTACTTTCCACACCTTCGACAGTTTCGCTTTGGAATTAAGCGTGGAGCAGAAACCTCTCCACGATTCCTTTCTCTTTCGTTTGAAGAGCTGTCGGCATTGCGCTCGCAAACGTTGGTGGTTTTGTTTATTTTCAGTGCTTGGGTGTAAAAACATAGTTCTTAAAGCTTTTTTACGAGCTTGCTGAAGTTTTCTACATTCATCGTCAAACCAGGGTTTTTTAAGTGTGTGAGGGTTTGACGAAGTTTGCGGAATGGACTCCTTGGCACTGTTAATAACTATGTCAGTATAAAGCTGTATTGGATCTAAGGCATTTGAAAATTCCTGGTTCTTAGCACGTAGCTGGGCCTCAGACAGGTTAGAAAACAGACTCCAGTTAGCTTGTTTCAGTTTCCACCTGCCATGAGTTTGCTCAAGGTTATCTGAATCATGTTTTAATAAAACCGGGAAATGGTCGCTGCCATGGAGATCTTCTAAAACTGTCCATTTAAAATCCAAAAGTAAGGAGGGATCACAGATCGATATATCAATGTGGGACAAAGAAGCAGTTCTAGAACAGGAAAAAGTTGGAGCACCCTCGTTCAAAGTTACTAGGTTTAACGAGTCTAAAATGTCTTCAATTATTTTACCCTGAGAATCGGTACGATCACTACCCCACAGGGGAGAGCGTCCATTAAAATCTCCCAACAACAAAAAAGGGGGAGGTAACTGTTGGACCAAATTCTCAAGTTCACTTTTAGTTACATTTATTGATGGTGTCAAATATAGAGAACAAACTGTGAGGGATTTAAAAAGAGATACTCTAGCTGCAACTGCTGGTAAACTTGTATTAAGTAAAATTGGATTAAATGGGACATTTCTATGGATAAAGAGTGAAACGCCTCTAGAAGATAAACAATCTAGAGAGGAATAACCAGTAATATCTATAGGATGTTTTTCTGACAGGAGAGTTTCCTGAAGGGCCAATACTTCTGGTCGATGCTCTGTCAGCAGACAGCATAGCTCCTCATAATTTGCCCTTATCCCTCGGATGTTCCATTGTAAAATGGACATAAAAATTAAGTAAAAGAATGCTAAAAGTTTCATCTCCGAGAGCACAATTATGTCTCTGTATCTTTTGGACCCTCGTCCATCTCTTCATGTTCCATCAACCCCCCGAAACGGTTCTCCGTTTCGAGAGGCTGCTGGGGCTTGGAAGAAAGGGGTCCAGGCCTTTGATTCTTTGTCAAAGACCCGGAACCTGAGCTGCCAGCGGACTTCCTCCCCCTCTCCCCAGCACCAGATTTTATATGTTCCCTCTCCCCTTCACCCCTGCCAATCTTTCCCTCTCCTCCTCTGGCGCTCTTCTGTTGGGTAACTAGGATTTTAGTTGCCCCAGCAACTACCCGGTCGCTAAAACCGGTCGTTGCTGGTGCGGTGGCATGAGGCCTAGCCTCCTTCGTGGCAGAAGTGACGGCTATTGGCGCGGCCGTCTGCGCGCTTGGAGTGACGGATTTTGACGTGCCCGTCGGCACGTTCTCCAGTGGATTCGGTGGGGCTGGAGAAACCCCCTTCTGGGCAAACAAAGCAAGCATCTTTTCGAGAGTATCCATCCGTTTGCACAACGTTTCCAAAATCTGTGTTATTTTACTCATGGCAGTGTCCATTGTCGGGTGTGCGCTAGGTTCCACATGAGATGTGGAACCCGCCACAGCCGCAAAGGACCTCTCTTTAAGCACCGGCCTACTTGCAAGAACTTTTTTCCTTGCGTCGCCAAAGGAGCAACTCTCAGTGGCCCGCACCTTTTGGATTTCCAGCTCCAACTGCCACTGAGGACAGTCTTTGGAGCTGGACGAATGATTCCCGGCGCAATTCACACAGCAAATCGGATTTTTGCATTCGTTTTCGTGTTTCTCTTTACCACAATCACGACATATTTCCTTGCTTTTACAGTTCTTGCTACCGTGACCAAATCTTTGGCACCGGTAGCATCGCAACGGTGATGGTACAAACGGCGTCACCTTCACCCTAAGGTACCCCACCTTGAGTGACTCCGGCAATTTGGCCATAGCGAAGGTCACAAAAAGTGTGTTGGTGGGGATACGTTGGGATCCCTTGGTGACGAAGACCCGCTGGACTGCTGTGACCCCCTGGCTGGAGAGCTCACCACGGATTTCCAATTCTGACATGTCGATCAAATCCTGACATCGGATGACTCCCTTGGAGGAATTCAACCGTCCATGCACAGAAACTTTGATTTGTCTATCAACGAAGACAGTCGAATCCCTCTTTAGAAGACTATCCGATGCCCTTTTGGTTGAGCACTCCACCAGGTAGGCCCCAGATCTCAGTTTTTTCACATCTTTGAACCCGATTGTGCAAACGGATTGAAAACCCTTCTGTATTGCGAACGGAGACAGCTTGCCTAGTGGCATAGCCGGATCCGCCCCCTCTACAACCAAAAAACGAGGCCAGGCCCCTTCTACCCCCGATGCACAAGCTTTCTGTCTCGTGTCCATATCACTGTCCGTGTCCGAGTCCGGTCCGTCATCACGCAGTCGTCGTTTATTTGTGGAAGCCATGTTATTAATTTATGAATTCATCCCCCCTGCTCCCCACCCACCACGGAGTCCAACAAGGGGATGCGTCCAAGCGGAAAATCCAGCAAGGGAGCGCACCAGGGCTACAGGGGGGATATACACCCAGACAATCCCGCACTGCCACTACGGTTTTGTTCAAGTTTGACCCATGAGCCGCAGCCTTCTAGCAGAGCTAGGGCAATACACGACCAGCCGCTTGACTGACGCGGGCCACGCCAGCCTCCCGTCTAGGAGAAGTCCGGGCCAAAGAGGTGTGTTAGTGTGAGGGACCGCAGTCCCTCAGGGACCTCAACCTCCAGGATCCCATTCTCCCCCGACACGGGTTGCCCTGCACGGCAAACGCAGGGGGCCAAGAGAAGGCCACAGAGAAAAGGAAGGGTAGAAAAAGAAGGAATGATGGGGAAAAAGAAGACAGGGAAAGTCCGGTAAGGCAGAAGAAAGGAAGTCAAAACTGCATAGTATACTGGGAGAATTTAAGGGTGAAGAGAATATAGGTGAAAGGACCAATAAGACAGAAACAAGACAAAAGAGAAGAAAAAGGGGTAGGCAACTTGGTCACCCAGCCAGAGAGAGGCATGGGGTCCACCCCCGGCGCGCGGAGCCGAGCCCGTGGGGGCATTGTTGTAGATGTACCAACACCAAAACCTTAGACCAGATCATTGATGGTGTGCTGAAACCTTGCTGGTGTGAAGCTTGTGTGCCTCGGCCTATTACGCCGCTGTTTCAGTGTGTCAACCTCGGTTGCGAAGGTTGTGGTATTCGCCCAGGGAACTTTATTTCGTTTATAAAGCACACGCACACACACTCCACCATACACAACAAATAACTATAACCATTGATAAACAATGGTGAGGAACGATAATTGTTTTACATGTGATAAATTATAAATTACAGCACATTGAAATATATTTAATCTGAATTGACTGATAAACGTTGTTGTGTAATATTACCTACTAGATTAAGTAACCCTGTGATTGTATAGTTTTGTCTGGGGGAATTATTTCGCCAGACATTAATTAATTAATAATTTAGATTAATTTCTTACAAATTCTATTTTGCTTAAAGGATAAATTTTCTTATTCATTTTATATAATATAAAAGACTTGTTGTATTTGTTTGAAATTTAAGTGGAACAAAGTTTGAATATTTATAAAGATTTAAAGCAGTTGCTTACTGTATATTTACCTTGCTGTCAGTAAGCTGTTCCAGACATCAGTGTTATAAATCTCTTGTACATTTTGTAGTTAGTCATTTTCCATTCTGATTTAGTTATCATTATTATTTTGAGCGAATTGTTTATGTATTAGTTTGGGGTTATATTACTGGGATTGAGGGTTGGTAGGTTGGGAAGTGGGATAAAGGGAGTTAATTTTGAGTATGAATGTGTGTGTGAAATAAAGAAATTGTCTTGTTACTTCTGGTCTTGTCTTTTAGAGTTTATTTAGGTGTTGGGTTTTTTTTTCTCGTGTGGAAGTTACACATGTCGAACCTCTGTTGAGGCAGTTGGGACGTGACAGACTAAAAATTTTTTTAAAAAGAGTGCGTGACGTTGAAATGTATGATGTTGGGGTCCTTTAACAAACAGTGATGAGGTGGAGTAAGAGCTGTACAGAAACGCCGTAGCCTGTAGGGCGCCACCACAACCCCAATGACTGACATACCTCTCCACCACCACCACAACCCCAATGACTGACATACCCCTCCACCACCACCACAACCCCAATGACTGACATACCCCTCCACCACCACCACAACCCCAATGACTGACATACCCCTCCACCACCACCACCACAACCTCTCACCCACCCTTTCACAGATGTTGCTGTGTACTGGCGTTGGTCCGCTCTAGCCAGTGCCCAGACACGAAACAGACACTTCAATTACCAGATCTGCAGCGTTCATCTGACTGTAAGCTCTGAACATATCCCCTCACTTCACCTCCGTTCATCCTCTCGGCCCTTTTGTCCGGCTCTGTCTACCTTTTTGTGTGTGCAGTATGTTTTATTTCTATTTTACCACCGCCTTTGTTTTCCTTTTGTTTGTCTAAAATATTTGCTTCCCCTCTCCCCCTCTCCCCCTCCCTACTTCTGGCCACTTCCATCTCACCCACAATGACATTACCCCTAGCCCCTCAACCCCACCCCAACTGCTTCCTTTGGGAAATACAAGCAATCGTGGGTCGGACATCTCTCCCACATTCAGTGTGCATCCGGGTTAGCTGCAAGGCGTAAAGATGGCGGCTTGACAAATGGTGCACCATCTCATTTTCCTCATAATCACTGCGCGAGCTTTTACAGACCATTTTCTGAGGCTCCCTGACAGCAATACGTTGTGTCCTGCCCCTACAACCATCACCACCACCCTTTTTTTCCTTTCTGCAGGAGCCGTGTGCACTGGGTACAGCACAGCTAGCCTGTATAATGATTGGAAACGTAGGTTTGGTTTATAAGACGGACTCAAGACTCAAATTTGATTTCACTTCAAAAGTAAAAATCATTGTGCCATGACAAAGTAAAGACATAAGGCCGAAGAAAACTAAAGACCAGGTGTCGGAGACCGCTCCATTATGAACAGAACTACTCCCCAGCTCTCTTCACACTGTACACCGCAGATTGCCGTACCTCACACGAAGACAATCTGCTTGTACAGTTTGCAGACGACACTTGGCTGTCTGGCCTTGTCCTAAAAAGCGACGAAGCGGTGTACATGCACGATGTTTGGGGAGCTGGTGGAGTGGTGCGACACCCACTTCCTGGAACTGAAGGTGTCCAAAACCAAGAGATCGTTGCAGACTTCAAAAGGACAAAAGTCCTGCATCGACCCGATTGTCATCAAGGGCGAGCCGGTGGAAATGGTGGACACCTACAAGTACCTGGGTACGCTTATCGACAACCAGCTGGACTGGTCCCCCAACATTACATTCCAGGGTTATTGCTTTAGGTCCAGCGGACTCTTCCGAGCCAATTCAGGACGTCGATGCAGTGTGCACGAAGGTGAATCAGATGATGTATTTCCTGAGGAAGCTGATTCGGTTCCAGGTATATGTACTTCCTGAGAAAGCTGATTCGGTTCCAGGTGGATGCACTTCCTGAGGAAGCTAATTCGGTTCCAGGTCTGCCGTGACATTCTTCCAATCTGCCTCTTCTTCCAGTCGTGCATCCAGAGTATCCTGACTTTCAACCATCACAGCAACGCCACGAAGGACCGACTGGAAATTATTGTCACCAGAGCAGCCTATGTCATCGGAGAAGATCTGAAGCCTCTCAGTGCCTCATTTTAGAGCGCGGCTTTGAGGAAGTTTTCCAACATCCGCTCTGACGACCAGCGTCCTCTCCACCTGGTCGTGGCACCCTGTGAATCCACGAAGTCGTCACGGCAGCTGAGTTCTCTCCGTTACCGAACTAACCGTATGAAGGACTCTTTCTTGCCTACCGCTCTGCGACTCTTCAACAAGTCACTGTGATGGCCTCCTGCCCATGGCCAAGTCCTTCATAGACTGCCTCACGTGTGTTTGTTTGTGTGCGTGTTCGCGCGCTATTAGCTTAAAGTGAGCGAAAGACTCTGTATGTGTGTGTGTGTGTGTGTGTGTGTGTGGGTGTGTGTGTGTGTGTGTGTGTGTGTGTGTAAAATAGAGCCAATCCCTAACATTAATTACTTGTTTGCACAACTGGCTAATGGTACTTACTTTACAATCTCAAAAGGTTATTGGTAGATTCTTGTGAACCCACTCGACCGTCCAAAAACTGCATTCGCAACCCATGTAGGCTTGTTTCAATGGATCAGAATGCCCTTTTTGGCTTAGTCTCTGCCCCTGCTACGTTTGCACGCATGATGCGACTGTTGAAGCTTGACGAAGTGCCGTCCATCAATTTTTTGGATGGCATTCTGACAAGTAGCACTACTTGGAACGAACATCTCACACATGTGCGAGGTGTGCTTTCAAAGTTGCAGGTTGCCGGTTTTCAGGAACTTGAATTTTTATGCCACATTTTTAGGTCATGGTACTTTAAAACCTGAGAAATTCAAAATTGCCGAAGATGTTCGAAACACCTATTCCGAAAAAGCAAACGTCAAGTTCGTTCGGTTCTCGGACTCATCAGCTGTTACAGACGCTATGTGCCCAATTTTGCGACAGTAGTCAAACCCCTCACAGACCAAGTCTGCTCGGGTTCGAACAGACAGATCAAGTGGAATGATTTAACGAACGCAATTTAAATATGTTTGTATGAATAGACGTTATGACGTCACTGGCGTAAGTGCGGAGTGCGCATGTCTAAAATTAATTATTAGAGTGAGATGATTTTATTCAGAAATTACATACTAGTTGAAGGGAGAAGGCGTGCTCTTTGGAGTTCCAGGAAATCGGGATTTTTCTATGAAATAATCTAGCTGTATCTTGAATACAGGTATCTATTATTATTATCAGTTATTTGTAATAAGCTATTCTGAAGAAAATGGAAAGTATTGTTGTTGTTTTTTTTTTTAATGGATTATTGTGATTGGGTTGCAGAAGAATCTATTGTTTGAAGGAAGTACGGTAAATGGCGTAAATGCCGTATTTATTCATGTAATTATTATATGGTGATACAGTTTATAATTATGATGCCATGTGGTATTCATTCATATGTGGAGATATGGGGCTGAAATAGAAATTAATTTAGTTGTATAATTTATACTCATGATGAATGAATGTGCAGTAAATCTGTTATAAATTGAAAGTGAGCTGTGATTATAAAGTTTGGCTCATAGCCAATTATGATGTAGGCTACTCAGTGTGTGTACGGTGTTTCAAGTGGCTATAGGTATTGTCATAAGAATTGTGACAATAGTAAATGTTTCCTATGCCTATAGGGAAGAAAAGGAAAGGAAATGACCTTCAAGCACTCTGCAATGTAATAATGTGTCAGAGACGCATATAGACTCTTTAAGCATAAGAGCACAAATGTACAATTGTATAAATGTTGTATACAACGGCCGGTTCGGAGTGACAACTTTCCTGGTATGTGGCTGGTGGAGATGACCCTGTGACGTCCGTCTACAAAACCGGATGTGGTCTCCATCAACGCCGACTATCTCTCATTCGACCAATCATCACTGGCGCAGACGTGCGGCAACGGTGGGCGAAGAAAGTCTTCAGACCAGAGCTACGGGATCACCTACAGTGTTCCCCAGGAATAGCTATTTGTTCCTAGCGTCGGCTGTGTATACCAAGTCTAGTGAATGTTTGCGAGGACAGTGAGTAAAACCATTATTACTCAATACTGGGAGACCAGGAATTCTCAACGAACCTTCTGTTACGTTGAGACGCGCATGATGGTGCGTGTGAAATGCGCACAATATTATGTTTGACGCGCGCGATAGATCTGTTCGTTTTATTTTGCAGCGCATGCAGTAATAGAGTGTATTTATCTTTGATTTGATTTTGCGTTGTTATTAGTAGAGGCTTTGTGTAACGTTGGTGTTTTTAGTTGGTCGATATTATTTGAGAATTTTCGAGAATTGGTTGTTTACTATCGATCGAAGCGTATGGAATGTTCTGTTGGTAACCATAAAAGCTTCCATTCCAAATAAGGTTGTATGACGTGAGACAGTGATGATGAAATTAATTTTGATTGGTTGTGGTGTTTCATGTAGGATATTCTCGTTTGTTCCCGAGTATGTAGAGACTATATAAATGCCGCACTGTTTCAAAAGTGTGGTGTTGAGTTGAAAGTAAAAGTTGAGAGTGGAAAAAAGCGATTGTATGCAGTTGTTGATGTGCGCTGAATAAAGTGGAAAACTTCATACGTCGACTTTGTGACTTGTATGCTGATTGAACGGGTTGCGTGGATACACGAATCTGAGTTTACACCTGTCAGGAGAATTCAAGCATTGGGGCTGAATCAACTACTGATAAAAACAACATCGAGTGTAACACCTTCAGTGTGTCATTATTGACAGTGAATATTTATAAAAAGGTGTAGAGGCAAGTGACGTCTCTAGAGAGAGAGAGACAATGACCTCCATATAAGCCACTGACTGATTATTAATTTTGTGAAATCTCGTCTGTATTATGTATAAGAAATGTGTTATTTAATGCGATTATATGTATAAATGAGAAATAGCGAAACAGAAGGGCAAAGAGAGATAACTGTGTAGTCTTTGTCCTTGTTTGCAAGCGCCGGTGCGGTGGTGGATGCGAATCTAGAGCAAACAGAGACAGAGCATGCATCCTTAAACTGAAAGTCAGATAAACACACGCACACACTCATCCCAATAGTTTATTTATAGTTACGTTTATAAATATTTATTTTAACGCAAATCCACGCGTTAGCTGCTCTTCAACAAATTTTGTCAAGTTCAGCAGTGCTTGTCTTACCAATATTTCTATTCTTTTATCGTTGTTAATTTAGTAATTAATCATCTTAAATTATTTTGAGCTGTTATTAGATTTTATATTGTTTCATTACTGTTTTATTGAACCTGCTGTTGATTTTGCTTTTTAACACTAGTTTAATTTTAGGCCTACCTGAACGCCTTTAACGTCTGCTAATTTTTAATGAGTGTCATAAACTAAATTTTATCTAAATCTATTTTTCTCTGGTCTTAGCTTATATATTTAACTGTCAAAATGTTATTTGATCCATGCTTTAATTTGGTCGCATGCTATATTTATATAACTGTACATATTTTATTGTCGCAAAAATTTTATTTCTTAATATTTTGATTACTGGTATGTGTGAGAGTGCTGCGCTTATGTTGATGTTATATCTGATGTTTTATCGATTGACTATGATATTGTTCTTATAGTTTCGTGCTCATGTTATTTTGCCCGTGTGTCGAATGTCTTGGTGTAAAAATGAGGACGATAAATCATGTTAGGGAGGCGCGGTGGCCGAGTGGTTAGAGCGTTGGCTTGCGGATCTGATGGTCCCGAGTTCGAGCCCAGGCCGGGGCATTGTGTTGTGTCCTTGGGAAAGACACTTTACTCCCGTTTCCTACTCCTTCGGATGAGAGTATAAACCGAGGTCTAGTCTGTGTCGCATGCATTCCATCATAACGGACTTTAAAGATCTTGACGCTCATGTCCTAGACGGGTGAGTGCCGGTGACAAGGACACACCCAGCATGTACCTAGGGTTAAGCGCTTCACTTGGGGCTGCTGTACTTTCAAAAATGAAAGTGCCCGAATTTCACCTCGGTGATAATAAAGTTGTTAAAATAAAAAAATAAAATAAAATAATGTTGAATCTTGTATGGTCACAATAAGATGAAATCAAAGATCATCAGTTACATTGTACCATTGTACGGACGACTGTACATGTTGTTTCATACAAATGCTTTACTTGTTAAGAAAAAGTATGTCATTGTCTATAGGAAGTTACCTTTCAACCACCATGTACAGACAACTCAGTTGGAGATGTCAAACGCGGAATTCGTTCTCTGGCATTGCGTGTTCTTACGTTCTGCATGCCGGGTCCACAACTAAATCTCACGACGACGACGAGAAGGCGCTGTGAGAGGAATCCAAGCAAGGGGATTAACACTGGTGGCTCCAACATGGCGGCTTCCTTGTTAGCGCTTGATTTGCAGGAATGGCCGACGAACTGGAGCAAGGACTGTAACTCTGCTGTCTTCGGGTAGTGACACACGCACTGTGTGCCAAAACGATGCAACCAGCGTTTGGTTTGTGAGAAACGATTTAGTTTTGTTGATGCTGGCAAATTTGATTCGGGATTCCTGGTTAGCGACCTCCTAGAATTGCAGAAGTGGCCGACGACCTAGAGCAAGGACTGTAACTCTGTGTCTTCAGGTAGTGACATGCGCATTATGTGCCAGAACGACGCAGCCAGCTTTTGGGTTTGTGTGAAACCACTTGGTTTTGCTGATGCCGGCATATTTGACTTGACTTGACTTGACTATGGAGTCCCGGCTAGGGACTCGGTTTGCAGACATGACCGACGACCTTGAACAAAGAAGGGACATTCTGCTATCATCAGTTAGAGCTTTGCGCACTGTAGCTTCTTAGGTTACAGAATGCACAGCCCACTGTTGTACTGACAGCTTTACCACAGATGTTAGTTTGTCAATGTATTGAGCTCTCTTTCACTCTCTACCACTTTGCTATAGAAGACCCACTCACAGGCACCCAACTTAGGTGGTATATGTGATCGATCTTTAAAATCCGTAGGTTGGAATACGTGCGTGCAAAGACTAGCCCTCGGTTTATACTCTCATCCCAAAGGAATGTGGGAGGCATCAGGGATCGATCCCGCAATATTTTAAACAAGAGTCCTGCGAGCTTCCTATTGAACCATTTTTTCACCCCGGACCGTATAGCAATCTTTCTTGAGGTGAGGGGAGGGGGGGGGGTAATAGAGGGTATTATAACGATAAACGCTTGCGCGCACGTGTGCGTGTGTGTGTGTGTGTGTGTGTGTGTTATAGAGAGAGACAGAGAGGCCGAGACAGGCGGACACAGAGAGAAAGAGAGGGAGAGTTTGAGAGAGAGAGAGAGAGAGAGAGAGAGAGAGAGAGAGAGAGAGAGAGAGAGAGAGAGAGAGGAGTTCTTTACTCCTGGTTGTCCATTTGTAGCTGTCACCGGTGATTATTTGAACAACAGCGTGCATACAGCTGGCCAGTTTACTCCTGCAATAACATGCCTTCTTTTTCTCTGTCTGTCTTTCTATGTTTCAGTCAGTCAGTCTGTCTGTCTGTCTGTCTCTATCTCTCTCTGTCTCTGTCTCTCTCTCTGTCTCTCTCTCTCTCTCTTTCTCTCTCTCTCTCTGTTGATGCAAAGGCCGAATGGTCTACTTCACTGACGTTATACCACACCGTGTCGCTCGCTACAGTAGTGTCCAACGTCACTGATTATCTCCCGTGTAAAAGTAGTTGAATGTTAGTGGACTGATCTGCAGCTACCAGTCACGTCCATTTGTCCAAAGTCCAGTCTCTGTAGTTATGCCTGCTTTCAGTTATTTATGTTATTGGAGCTACAAGACACGGCCATTTGTCCAAAGTACAGTCTCTGTAGATATGCCTACTTTCAGTTATTTATGTTATTGGAGCTACAAGACACGGCCATTTGTCCAAAGTCCAGTCTCTGTAGTTATGCCTACTTTCAGTTATTTATGTTATTGGAGCTACAAGTCACGGCCATTTGTCCAAAGTCCAGTCTCTGTAGACTGTTATGCCTGCTTTCAGTTATTTATGTTATTGGAGCTACAAGTCACGGCCATTTGTCCAAAGTCCAGTCTCCGTAGACTGTTATGCCTGCTTTCAGTTATTTATGTTATTGGAGCTACAAGACACGGCCATTTGTCCAAAGTCCAGTCTCTGTAGTTATGCCTGCTTTCAGTTATTTATGTTATTGGAGCTACAAGACACGGCCATTTGTCCAAAGTACAGTCTCTGTAGATATGCCTACTTTCAGTTATTTATGTTATTGGAGCTACAAGACACGGCCATTTGTCCAAAGTCCAGTCTCTGTAGTTATGCCTACTTTCAGTTATTTATGTTATTGGAGCTACAAGTCACGGCCATTTGTCCAAAGTCCAGTCTCTGTAGACTGTTATGCCTGCTTTCAGTTATTTATGTTATTGGAGCTACAAGTCACGGCCATTTGTCCAAAGTCCAGTCTCCGTAGACTGTTATGCCTGCTTTCAGTTATTTATGTTATTGGAGCTACAAGACACGGCCATTTGTCCAAAGTCCAGTCTCTGTAGTTATGCCTGCTTTCAGTTATTTGATGTTATTGGAGCCAGTATGTAGCGCTTTTCTAGCTCAAGAATCGCTCAAGGCGCTGGCCAATAACAGGATCTAACTCAAGCCGCCCGAAGCGCCCGCTTGCACCATTTGGGCGTATAGTCTACCGCCCAGACGACTGAGCACAAAGCTGGGCGACTCGGATGGGGAGAAGGAACCTAGTGCTTGCTGGGTGTATTTGTGTAGCCGGCACTCACCTGTCTAGCACATGAGCGTCAGGATCTTTAAAGCGTGCGCAGATTAAACCTCGGTTTATACACTCATCCAAAGTAGACCACCTGTACCATTACCTCTAAAGTACACCTATCTGTAGTAAATAATCCAGTCTGATAGATTGATTGCCCAACCGCCCAAAAACAGCGGACAACTTATTTTCAATCAAGACATTATTTAGTCTCTTCGCTAAGTGAATTCTATCTCAGTTCCCGCAATATGGCCAAAGAGTAGGTCTATCACCATTATTATCGCTAACCGTTTGCCGCCATTGGAGATATAAGACCAAAGGAACCTCCGCTGACTGAAGAGTAGGTCCAAGGGTGATAAATCGTGGCCTGGTTGTCACTGCGCTGTCTACTGCGTATGGCAGTCACGTGACCTTCAGCTGGGCGAAATCTACGTGGCTAACCTAGTGCCGTATAACTGGCTTCCATGGGTCTTGCAATTGTGGAACAGCTTGCCAGTTTATTGGAGGTGTTGCACGTTGGTGTCTATTTGTTGGTTTGTGTTCGTTAATGTTCTTGTTCTTCTGTCTGCTTTCAAGACTGTGTTTTCAACCATAACCTTGTAGTTGTTGTAGTAGTAGTTGTTGTTCTTCTTCTCCTTTCTTTCTTTCTTTCTTTCTTTCTTTCTTTCTTTCTTTCTTTCTTTCTTTCTTTCTTTCTTTCTTTCTTTCGTTTAAAAAAAAAGCAAACAAACATAAACAATCACACCCAAACAAACCAAATAAAATTTTAAAAAAAAATACAACCCTGTAATGAGTCTCTGCAGTTTACTCCTTACAAGAGCCTGTTGTGGATGTTCTCCTATCGTTGACAGCATGGCATCCTCTTTCAAAGTAAAAAGCTTTTCCGTCTGACAATTACCTGTACGACTTTCCGAGTGCTCTTGCTTGCTTGGGGGTTGAGTGCTGTTTCTCTATGCTGGCTGGGTCCTATAGTGGAGGACTAACCGAGGGCTCTTACTAAGCTTTTACCGCTTTTCATGCTGCGCCCTCTTTTACTGATTCTACATACTTGACTTAAGGCCAAGCAACTCCTTTCAATGAAGAGAGGAGAGCGGCAGTCTACGACCCCTTAACTTTGACATGGTGTCTGAGTGTCCCGCTGTCTGCAAATACAGGGGAGTCTATACCAACATACACGCTCACCTGTCTCATCCACCCTCACACACACCAAATACACACCAATCACTCAAACAGGTGGTGTAAAGGCAGGGAGATCGCTATTGGAAGAGGGAAAGAAACTCGATTTTTAATTTTTTGAAATTTGTATATTGACTGCGTCCTGTACCATTATTGAAGGGAGGGAGGAAACCGGAGTGCCCGGAGAAAACTCTCGGTGACCTCAATAGTCTCGTACCTAAGTCACATACGTTCGCCCCTTGCGGGAATCGAACCCGCGACCTTCGGCATAGGAAACCGGCGACTTATCCACTGCGCCACGAGGCATCTGTTAGTTAGTCGGGGGCTGGTGTATTTCAGCTGTTGTTTTGCTGTGTTATAGTTTTGCTCTTGTTTATATGAGATAATATAGTCTTTCTTCTTTTTTCAATTTACTTTAACCTCGAAGAAGCAGAAGAAGATGATGATGATGGTGATAATGATGATGATGATGAAAAAATATAGAAGAAATGTAAAACAATATTTTACAAAAATATGTGTTTGGTTTGGGATAGCTCCATCGGTAACTGTTTCCGAACAACAAACGGCATGTGTGAAGGATGCCTATTCTCTCCAACAATCTTCAACATCTTCCTAGAGCGCGTCATGTCAGATGCCATTAATGGTACTGGACGCAGTCAATATAAAAATTTCAAAAATAAAAATTCGATTTTCTATCCGTCTTCCAATAGCGATCTCCCTGCCTTTATACCACCTGTTTGAGTGATGGATGTGTATTTGTTGTTTGTTGTGTGTGAGGGTGGATGAGACAGGTGAGCGTGTAATGTTGGTACAGTTCGCCGCGCTTTGAGCCTGATTGATTTGGGAAAGGCGCGTATATAGCATCCAGTATTATTATTATTATTAGATCACGAGATATTTGTATATGAGTGTGAATTCCAAAGTTTGTGTGTGCGTGCGAGCGTAGCTACGTGGTCGCACTTCTATAGTGGTAGTTTGTCATTTGGTTGTTATCTACCCAGGGTTTCATTCATTTTGTTTGCAATAAATAAGTACTGGCCTTGTTGTCTTCCCCCTCCCCCCTCCCCCCAACCGCCGTACCTCCCTCCCATGACTATTCATCACCTGCCTTAGTTTATTGTTCATAGGTCTGACTATTCATCACCCCCCCCCCCCTTTTGTTTTGGTCTTATCATCTTGATAAATTAAGACATTAAAATCAACAACAACAACATCACCTGCCTTAGTGTATTGTTCCTAGGTCTGACTATTCATCACCTGCCTTAGTTTATTGTTTATAGGTCTGACTATTCATCACCTGCCTTAGTTTATTGTTCCTATGTCTGACTATTCATCACCTGCCTTAGTTTATTGTTCCTAGGTCTGACTATTCATCACCTGCCTTAGTTTATTGTTCCTAGGTCTGACTATTCATCACCTTCCTTAGTTTATTGTTCATAGGTCTGACTATTCATCACCTTCCTTAGTTTATTGTTCCTAAGTCTGACTATTCATCACCTGCCTTAGATTATTGTTCCTAGGTCTGACTATTCATCACGTGCCTTAGTTTATTGTTCCTAGGTCTGACTATTCATCACCTTCCTTAGTTTATTGTTCCTAGGTCTCACTATTCATCACCTTCCTTAGTTTATTGTTCCTAGGTATGACTATTCATCACCTTCCTTAGTTTATTGTTCCTAGGTCTGACTATTCATCACCTGCCTTAGTTTATTGTTCATAGGTCTGACTATTCATCACCTTCCTTAGTTTATTGTTCCTAGGTCTGACTATTCATCACCTTCCTTAGTTTATTGTTCCTAGGTCTGACTATTCATCACCTTCCTTAGTTTATTGTTTATAGGTCTGACTATTCATCACCTGCCTTAGTTTATTGTTTATAGGTCTGACTATTCATCACCTGCCTTAGTTTATTGTTCTTATGTCTAACTATTTATCACCTTCCTTAGTTTATTGTTCCTAGGTCTGACTATTCATCACCTTCCTTAGTTTATTGTTCCTAGGTCTGACTATTCATCACCTACCTTAGTTTATTGATCCTAGGTCTGACTATTCATCACCTTCCTTAGTTTATTGTTTATAGGTCTGACTATTCATCACCTGCCTTAGTTTATTGTTCATAGGTCTGACTATTCATCACCTTCCTTAGTTTATTGTTCATAGGTCTCACGATTCATCACCTTCCTTAGTTTATTGTCCCTAGGTCTGACTATTCATCACCTTCCTTAGTTTATTGTTCATAGGTCTCACTATTCATCACCTTCCTTAGTTTATTGTTCATAGGTCTCACTATTCCTCACCTTCCTTAGTTTATTGTTCATAGGTCTCACTATTCCTCACCTTCCTTAGTTTATTGTTCCTAGGTCTGACTATTCATCACCTGCCTTAGTTTATTGTTTATGGGTCTGACTATTCATCACCTGCCTTAGTTTATTGTTCTTATGTCTGACTATTCATCACCTTCCTTAGTTTAATGTTCCTAGGTGTCACAAAGAAAGGGGTTGGGGGAATGAAGGGTAAGCTCTTAATCTCTCGCGCTGTATTACCTCCTTTGTTAGGCTAATGATGCGATGACATTCAAGAGATTAAGGCTAGGCCAACTAAATAGATGGGAGACAGTCAATGGATAGACGAGAAAGATGGTAGACTACACTAGTTGAGAAATTCGAATACAAAGGCCAGTCTGGGTAGGTGCAATTTCTAACTATTTAGTTTATTTAAATCGAATTGGGTCGTCTATATTAAGTAATACTAATAGTGGGTCACGGGGTAGCGTCTATATCAGTAGGGAGTAGCTCGGAGATATTCTGGGTGGTTGACTTCTGGGGTACTAGTGCTACTGTGGACTGATATCGTCATAGGGCAAGAGTGTATCTGGCTGGTCTCTGGCCAGATGATCTTCGAGTGGTGATGCTCGTGGGTCAATCACTTAGCTGGGCATGGAGGGCGGTGGTTGTTCCAGGATAGTCTGGTTGGACAGTGTCCAGGTTTAGCGTGGCGTCACTTGGAATGCAGGTCAGTCGGTCACGCTTCTTGCGCAATGACCGGGGATGCCAATCTTGGTTGAGGTACAGGCGTAGATTTCAGCTTACGTTGCTAGCTGTCTATGGATGATGAAATTCAGAGTAACGCTTCTCGTTGACTCCCTGGGTTGTCAGGGGCCTGCAGCGGGTCAGCGACTTAGAGTTGATACAGGGCCGGGGTAATTCGCCCGGTACAGGAGCCGTCTGTAACGCAATACAGACTCTGTATCAGCGGGGGATAGGTATATCCTGGGTTCAGCGCCTGTGGCGCACTTGCCCACTTCAGATTTCAAATTGGTCTGACCAGTTCAAGGCTGAGCCGGTGCATTCCAACAATCCAACAATGCAACTAGGTTTATGGGGCTATTGTGGAGTTTACTGGCGGCCGCTAATATACAATAACTCCGGCGCCTTAAGATGGGGTAGTGGCAACAGGGGCGAATATTTATACATTGGGAGCATGGAGGAAAGCAAATGGAATAGGTACAGGGTAAAGGGGTTGTAGGCAAGGGCTGTACTGGGGACTTTAATCTATGTGGAGGGCGGCATGGTATGGGATATTTACACATGGGGCTAACATGGAGCATACAAGTGCAAATTCAAACATGTCATGAGTCATATACAAGGTAGAAAATATGTGCAAGGAATAAATACATGTCACAGCAACACATCAAGGCAAAACTATAAACATGAACATACATATCGACAGGACGTATGAACAGGTTGGGCGAACGACGGGTGATGGGTCTGCTACATGACAAAGAGTAAGTTTCCTCTCTTACCTTGACTAAGACGGGTTAAAGCACACGAGTACTGCCGTAGCTCAGAGGTCTCCCGGTGATGGAGACGTGTCTTCGGACAAGTTGTTGTGGCTTCAAGGCTTGAGGGTTTTCGACTGACACCGAGTCTAACCGAGTGTCAGGCTTTAACAGGGGATCCCCGAGGGGCGGGGCTTAAGCGAGTGGGCCAGCGAGCCTGGTAGGGGTGACTGGATGTGTGGACGGAGTAGCTGGCTGTGTGTGAGGAATGACTGTGGGCAGCCTAGCTCAGAGGTCGATTGTACGCCTCGTCACAGAGGCCCCCCCAAGGAAAAAGGCGAGGTCGTAGGCCTCGACTGAGACGCGGCCAATCAGCTCTGAGGTCGGCTGCCGGGTGAGACGATGGTTTGAGATGATCCGGGTGATGCGGGGCGATGCGGGGTTCCTGGTAGTCGGTGGCGGATGCCCAAGGCTGGGGTCCGCGGAGCTGCCGGGTCTCGGCTACGGTTAGTGGGCGGCGGCGGGTATGAAGGCTGGGGCGTCGGCCCTCAGTGGCGACTCGATGGAGTCGGTGGCGGGGTGGCGGCTGAGGAAGTCTGCGCCGTGGTTGTCTTTTCCTGGGATGTGCTCCAGCTGGAAAGAGTATGCTTGGAGCAGCAGAGCCCACCTCATCAGCCGGGCGTTGAGCGATTTAGACGTCGCCAGGAAGGAAAGCGGCTGATGATCCACTTGGACGATGAAGTGTGAGCCGTAGAGGTACAGCTGGAACTTCTGGACTGCCCAGACGAGGGCGAGACACTCCTTCTCCGACGTGGCGTAATTCTGTTCGGCCGGCTTTAGCTTCCGGCTGGCGTACGCGACGGGGAAGAGCGTCGGGGCGTCCGCGGAGTCCCGTTGGAGTAGAACGGCTCCGAGGCCTACGTCGCTGGCGTCCGTGCGCAGGACGAAGGGCTGTCCGTGGTTGGGGAGTCGCAGGACGGGCTGTGACGTCAGTTTGTCCTTGAGCTCCTGGAAGGCGGCTTCACATTGCGGGGTCCAGAGGACTCGGTCTGGTGCTGATTTGCGTGTTAGGCTGGATAGTGGCGCGGCAATCCCATTGTATCCGGGTACAAACCTTTGATAAAAGCCGCTCAGTCCCAGGAAGGACTGGACATCTTTCTTGGTCTTGGGGCGGGGCGCGTCTCGAAGGCGCTGGACAGTCTTTTCCAGAGGCCGGAGCTGTCCATGGCTGATGGTGTGGCCAAGGAATTCCAGCTCTTGGTAACCGAACTGGCATTTGGTCGGCCGGGCAGTGAGGCCAGCTTCTTTGAGGCGGCGTAAGAGTTGGCGCACCACTCGCAGGTGCTCCTCCCATGTCTCCGTGGCGACGAGTATGTCGTCCATAAAAGAGTGTAGGGACGGACAGTGGAGGGGGTCCAACAGCTTCCGCATCATCGTGCTGAAAATACTTGGGGCATTGTGTAGACCAAACGGCAGAACGTTAAACTCATAGTGGCCGTCCATCGTGCTGAAGGCCAGGTACTGGCGGGATGAAGGGTGCACGGGAATCTGGTAAAAGCCCTTGCTCAGATCTACTCTGGAGAAATATCTGGCGGACTGTAGCTTTGCAAACAAGTCCGTCGGGTCGGACAGGGGTCCGGGCACGAACTGTGTTACGAGGTTCAACTGCCGGAAGTCGATACAGAGGCGATGCTCTCCGCTGGGCTTTCGGGATAGCACTATACCGCGCTGTAGGGGGAACGGGAGGGAGCGATGACTCCGGCTTGTAGCAGAGCCTCTACTTCCGTCCTTACTACCTGCTGCTGGGAAAGTGGGACGGGGTATGGTTTCTGTCGGACGGGAGTGGGGTCCGTCAGGGTTAGTTGGACTTCTTCTAGGTCCGTCCTCCCAGGTATGTCGGTGAGGACTTCCCTGTATTCGGCTACGATGGCGCGTAGTTGGCGTTGCTGGCCGGCGGGGAGTGAGGGGTCCAGAGAGACGTCCCGGAAGGATTCCTTCCCTTTTAGCGGAAATTCGGCGACGCCGGTCTCTGTGCCATCCACTTCGACGGCCAGCGCGGCCGTGAGTAGCGAGTGGGTGTCGGGGGCGGGTGTGGGTTGCTCCAGGTACCGCTTGAGCAAGTTGATGTGGTGGGTCCTGGGCTTTCCGCCTACCTCGATGCGATAAGTGGTACGTGAGAGCTTCTCCAGCACCGGGTAGGGTCCTTGCCAAGCTATGTCTAGCTTGTTCGTGCCGCTGGGGAGAAGTAGTAGGACCTGGTCTCCTACCTGTAGTTCTCGGTCCCGGGCGCGGCGATTATGATAGCGGGCTTGTCTCTCTCTCGCCTTCTTCAGGTTGGCGGAGGCGGCTTTCCATGTGGCCTTGAGAGTTTCCTGGAGCTTGGTGACGTATTTCGTGGCGTCGACCGGTGCCTCGTCCAGTTTGGCGTCGGTCCAGCTACGTCCTAAGGCGGCTAGAGGTCCAGAAAGGGGTCTCCCAAAAAGCAACGTGGAAGGCGTGTATCCGGTGGAGGTGTGCGGGGTCTCTCGATACGCGAAGAGCGCTGACGCGACGTAGGTGTCCCACGCTTCCGGTTGTTCGTCGGCGATCTTGCGGATAATCGAGATGAGAGTCCCGTTCAGGCGCTCGACCTGTCCGTTGCTGGCGGGGTGGTAGGGTGGAGTACGGATATGACGAATGCGAAGTAGTTGGAAAACTTCCTGCATGAGCTTTCCGGTGAACTGGGACCCGTTGTCGGTCAAGATGTTGTCCGGGAATCCGACTCGTGTGAATATGGTGACGAGCGCGTCGGCGACTCGGGCGGCGTCAATCTTCGGCAGTGGAACGGCCTCACACCACATAGAGCAAGCGTCGACAAGGGTAAGTAGATACTGGTTCCGCTTCTTGGTCCGCGGAAGGGGTCCTACTATGTCGACGGCCACTCGCTGGAAGGGCGTTCCGACGACGACGGTGGGGCTGATAGTGACCGGTACGGTGTGATGGCGGGGCGAGTATCGTTGGCACTGGCGACAGGACTTGACGTAGCGCTTCACGTCTTCTGTCATCCCGGGCCAGTGGTACTGAGCGCTGATGCGTAGAGTGGTCGCTCCTATGCCCATATGTCCACTTAGGGGCATGCTGTGGCCAAGTTCTAGGACTTGGGGGCGAAGGGTCGCAGGTACGACGAGTTGCGAATGGTCGTCCTTCTGACGGAAGAGGAGTCCGTCCTCGACGAAAAAGTCCCCGGACTTGGGTGGAGTGCGTGCGGCGGGAAGTTTTCCGTAGCACTTGCGTAGGGTGACGTCGTCTTCTTGGGCCTTCCGGATCTGTTCCGGCATCTGGTTGGGGATCGGGGGTGGTGTCGCGGCTGTTTTCGCCTGGGCGCGCGTCTGGACGGCGGCCATCGACTCCACAGGCTGGGGCGGCATACCCAAGAACACGTAGCGGCATCCTAAAATCAGGTCATACAGGGGCTGGTCCATCACGGCAGCTTGAATGGTTCCCGTGACGTATCGGCTGGTGACTTGGATCCGGGCTATAGGGAGCGTGGTGCTGGGTTGTGACGCGTCGGCCAACTTCAGGGTGATCGTTTCGCCGGTCAGGTCTTGTTCCCTGATGAGCGAGCGGCGGACGACGGCGTCGAAGGTGAGTCCAGTGTCGTATAGACAGTGGGCCGGGCGATCGTTGACAGTCACTTGCTCGGTGACGGCCGGTCGATCTGTGGGAGTGACGACGGGGGTTACCGGGTTCCCGTCGGGAGTAACTTGGCGTAGGGCCAATACCGTACCTTGTTTGCGACGCTGGTCGCTGAGGCGGCGAAAACACTTCTCGCGGGTGTGTCCTCGGCGCTGGCAGTAGCCGCAGTAGAGCTCTGTGCTCCGCTTCCCAGGCTCTGCTCCGGGGTTTGGGCGTCCTTTAGGCGGGAGTGGACGGTGGTTCGCGGGCGGGACTGGCCGGCGAGGCTGGTGGCGGGTATCTGGTGACGAGGGTGCGGGGGGATCCCGGCGAGGCTGTCTGTCGTCGGGGTGGGCGGTAAGGTAGCGGTCCGCGACGATGATAAGGTCCTCTAGTCGGGCGGCTCCCTGTTCGGCGGCGAAAGTCCGAAGCTCCGCTGGCATTGTCCCTCGGAGTTGCTCGGCTAGCATCAATTCGAGCAGTCCGTCGTACGTTTTTGGTTCGTCCGTCTGCTCTATCCATTTGTCCCGTAGAGTAGCTAGCCGGTCGGCGAAGTGCGTAAACTTCTCCCCTTTCTCTCTCCGGGAGTTCCGGAAATTCTTGCGGTAGTGCTCACCTGAGAGCTCAAATCCATGCAGTAGAGCTTTCTTGAGGGCGGGGTAGTCGCCCTCCTCGGAAGTCGGCGTCTTGGCCAGTATTTCATAGGCCTTCCCCTTAAGGCCATGACTAAGCTTGCGACACCAGTACTGGGGGTCAAGGCTGTTTTCTCCCGCGACTCTCTCGAATCGGGCGAGATAAACTTCAATCGATTCGTCCCGTTCGACGAATGGGTCCAGGGGGAAGTTCATCCCCGGAATCGGCGGGGGGATTGCGGATATTCCGGCGCTGGCGGTGAAGCTGGGGGCGATGAGCGAGAAGTCTTCGCTCGCGGGCGATGCGATACCTAGATCGCGGCGGTCGCGCTCAAGCTGGAGGAGTGCTTGGCGCCGTTCGAGCTCCTTGTCCTTCCTCTTCTCCTCCAGTGCCGCGACCCTCTCGTCTTCCTCCTTCCTCCGCGCGGCGGCCCTCTCCTCCTCTGCTATCCTCTCCTTCGCCTCCTCTCTTCTCCGCTCGGCGGCTCTCTCCTCCTGGGCTACCCTCTCTTTCTCCTCTTCTCTCCTCCGTTCGGCGGCTCTCTCCTCCTCTGCTATCTTCCGGGCGGCAGCCTTCTCTTCCTCTGCAATCTTCCGGGCGGCGGCCCGTTCCTCCGCGGCGATACGCTCTTTCTCCTCCTCTTTCTTCCGGGCGGCGGCCCGTTCTTCCGCGGCGAGGCGCTCCATCTCCTCCTCCTTCTTCGCCTCTCGCTCTTTAGCCCTCTCCTCCCTCTTCAACTTTTCCTCGGCCACGTCCGCATCTACGTTAGCCAGGACGTAGTCCTTGAGTTCAGTGCCGGCGAGCCCTAAGCTCTCGCCAATACTCTTGTACTTGAGCGCAAGCTCTCCCCGGTCGGCCATGGTAAGGGAGGTGACTTACCCTGCAAAGTCCTAACCGGAATGAGGGGCGCACACAAGGGGGTACACTGACGGAAAACAAGGGGGTGGGCTGGATGAGCTACGATGAAACTGCACAGGGGCGAATGCGACACAACACAACCACAAAGACAAAATGCAATCAATCAAAAATACAAAAATGAATGCAAGAAAAACCTTTTCGAGACACCACCATTCGGGAAAGCCAGTAAGGGACCTATGGGGCTATGCTATACACTACTAGGCTTAGAGGGCTGGGTCCTATCTATACTGGGCTGGGGTGGAATTTAAGCTAAGTCCTTTGTCTAGTCGAGTCGGGATGGGAAACCTAAGTCTTTAGTCTCGTCGGGGTCGCCAAAGTTAATGTCACAAAGAAAGGGGTTGGGGGAATGAAGGGTAAGCTCTTAATCTCTCGCGCTGTATTACCTCCTTTGTTAGGCTAATGATGCGATGACATTCAAGAGATTAAGGCTAGGCCAACTAAATAGATGGGAGACAGTCAATGGATAGACGAGAAAGATGGTAGACTACACTAGTTGAGAAATTCGAATACAAAGGCCAGTCTGGGTAGGTGCAATTTCTAACTATTTAGTTTATTTAAATCGAATTGGGTCGTCTATATTAAGTAATACTAATAGTGGGTCACGGGGTAGCGTCTATATCAGTAGGGAGTAGCTCGGAGATATTCTGGGTGGTTGACTTCTGGGGTACTAGTGCTACTGTGGACTGATATCGTCATAGGGCAAGAGTGTATCTGGCTGGTCTCTGGCCAGATGATCTTCGAGTGGTGATGCTCGTGGGTCAATCACTTAGCTGGGCATGGAGGGCGGTGGTTGTTCCAGGATAGTCTGGTTGGACAGTGTCCAGGTTTAGCGTGGCGTCACTTGGAATGCAGGTCAGTCGGTCACGCTTCTTGCGCAATGACCGGGGATGCCAATCTTGGTTGAGGTACAGGCGTAGATTTCAGCTTACGTTGCTAGCTGTCTATGGATGATGAAATTCAGAGTAACGCTTCTCGTTGACTCCCTGGGTTGTCAGGGGCCTGCAGCGGGTCAGCGACTTAGAGTTGATACAGGGCCGGGGTAATTCGCCCGGTACAGGAGCCGTCTGTAACGCAATACAGACTCTGTATCAGCGGGAGATAGGTATATCCTGGGTTCAGCGCCTGTGGCGCACTTGCCCACTTCAGATTTCAAATTGGTCTGACCAGTTCAAGGCTGAGCCGGTGCATTCCAACAATCCAACAATGCAACTAGGTTTATGGGGCTATTGTGGAGTTTACTGGCGGCCGCTAATATACAATAACTCCGGCGCCTTAAGATGGGGTAGTGGCAACAGGGGCGAATATTTATACATTGGGAGCATGGAGGAAAGCAAATGGAATAGGTACAGGGTAAAGGGGTTGTAGGCAAGGGCTGTACTGGGGACTTTAATCTATGTGGGGGGGCAGCATGGCATGGGATATTTACACATGGGGCTAACATGGAGCATACAAGTGCAAATTCAAACATGTCATGAGTAATATACAAGGTAGAAAATATGTGCAAGGAATAAATACATGTCACAGCAACACATCAAGGCAAAACTATAAACATGAACATACATATCGACAGGACGTATGAACAGGTTGGGCGAACGACGGGTGATGGGTCTGCTACATGACAAAGAGTAAGTTTCCTCTCTTACCTTGACTAAGACGGGTTAAAGCACACGAGTACTGCCGTAGCTCAGAGGTCGCCCGGTGATGGAGACGTGTCTTCGGACAAGTTGTTGTGGCTTCAAGGCTTGAGGGTTTTCGACTGACACCGAGTCTAACCGAGTGTCAGGCTTTAACAGGGGATCCCCGAGGGGCGGGGCTTAAGCGAGTGGGCCAGCGAGCCTGGTAGGGGTGACTGGATGTGTGGACGGAGTAGCTGGCTGTGTGTGAGGAATGACTGTGGGCAGCCTAGCTCAGAGGTCGATTGTACGCCTCGTCACACTAGGTCTGACTATTCCTCACCTTCCTTAGTTTATTGTTCATAGGTCTCACTATTCCTCAGCTTCCTTAGTTTATTGTTCATAGGTCTCACTATTCATCACCTTCCTTAGTTTATTGTTCATAGGTCTCACTATTCCTCACCTTCCTTAGTTTATTGTTCATAGGTCTCACTATTCATCACCTTCCTTAGTTTATTGTTCCTAGGTCTGACTATTCATCACCTACCTTAGTTTATTGATCCTAGGTCTGACTATTCATCACCTACCTTAGTTTATTGTTCCTAGGTCTGACTATTCATCACCTGCCTTAGTTTATTGTTCATAGGTCTCACTATTCATCACCTTCCTTAGTTTATGGTGGACATTTTCAGTAGACTTGGAGTGCCTGAAGAAATTCTGACAGACCTCGGGACGCAGTTCGTCTCTGACTGCATGAAGGAGGTCAACAGACTGCTGAGCATCCGGCATTTAACTACGACACCCTACCATCCAATGTGCAACGGGCTCGTCGAAAAGTTCAATGCTACGCTGAAGTCCACCCTGAAGAAACTGTGCCCAGACAATGGCATCGCTATATTAACGCCTTACTTTTCGCCTACAGAGAAGTGCCGCAGGAGTCCACCGGCTTTTCTCCGTTCGAGCTGCTGTACGGAAGAACCATCCGAGGGCCGATGCACATCCTGAAAGAACTGTGGACGAAGGAAATGGACACCCCAGAGTTGAAGAACAGTTACCAGTACGTGTTTGAGCTACGAGAGAAGCTGGAGCAGACACTCGAGATAGCCAGAGAAAACCTGAAGAAGTCCCAGGACTGTGGAAAGCACTATTATGATCGTAGGGCTGTGAACAGGAAGTTCAAACCTGGCAACAAAGTGCTGGTGCTGCTACCTACCGACCACAATAAGTTGCTGATGCAGTGGAAAGGCCCGTACGAAGTGGAGACCGTGGTGGGGATCAACGACTATAAGGTGAAGGTCGGCCCGCATTCCAAGATATACCACGCCAACCTCCTTAAGCTGTACGTAGAGAGGCCATCAGAGACTGTGCATGCAGCAACAGCAGCTGAGATCGATAACAGCTTTGACAGCGAGGAACTGTTGGAACTTGGAGACTTCCACAGCAAAGAAGGCATCGATGATGTTAAGCTAGGACCACGCTTGACAGAAGGTCAAAAGATGGAGCTCAAGGACCTTATGGGGGAGTTTCCCCATAGCTTCAGCGATGTCCCAGGCTCTACGACTTTGGTCGAACATGAAGTCCACCTCACTTCAAATATCCCTGTTCGATCCAAACCATTCCCTATCCCTTTCAAGGCCCGTGAATCCTTGAAGAAGGACATCGATGAGATGCTGAAGATGGGCATCATCAGGGAGTCCAGTTCCCCCTACGCGTCCCCTGTCGTGGTCGTGAAAAAGAAGGATGGGAGCAACAGAGTATGCATCGACTACAGGAAGGTTAATAAGATCACCGTCTTCGACCCTGAGCCGATGCCTACCGCAGCAGACCTCTTCCGCCAACTATCGGGGAGTAAAATATTCTCGAAGATTGACCTCAGCAAAGGTTATTGGCAAGTCCCCGTGCGTCAACAGGACATATTAAAGACTGCTTTTATATCCCCTGATGGGACGTACGAGTGCCTAAGGATGCCCTTTGGCATGGTCAACAGCGGAGCTACCCTGAAGAGAGGGATGAAGAAGATGCTCAAAGGGATGGACAATGTCGTGTGTTACTGGGACGACCTGCTAGTCCACACTCGCACCTGGGAAGAGCATCTGCAGACCTTGAGGGAGCTGTTTCACCGTCTCACAGAAGCCAACCTGACCGTGAGACCCAGTAAGTGCATTCTGGGGACTGACAACGTAGACTTTATCGGCCATTCGCTGAAAGAAGGACAAAAGGGGCTTCTACTAGAAAACGTCATCAAGATTCTGAACGCTCCACGTCCCCAAACCAAGAAGCAGGTGCGATCTTTCCTGGGGTTGGCTGGATATTACAGGGAGTTTGTACCAAACTACTCCGCCGTCACAGCACCCTTGTCGGACCTGGTGCGGAAAGGCTGTCCAAACCAAGTGCAGTGGGGACCGTCTCAGGAGAAGGCATACCAGACTGTGCGCGACCTCCTTTCGAAGGATCCGGTGCTAAGACTGCCTGATATTTCCAAGGAATCCGTCTTAAGAACAGACGCAGCGGACGAAGGCATCGGCGCCATACTGATGCAAGAACACGAAGGGAAACTATTTCCGGTCAGTTACGCCAGCAAGAAGCTGTCCAGGGCTGAGAAAAATTACTCGACCATGGAGAAAGAGTGCCTTGCCATCATATGGGGAATCCGGAAGTTCGAACTGTACCTTCAAGGAGTGAAGTTCGTGCTACAGACTGATCACAAGCCGCTAACTTACTTGAACTCTGCCAAGTTTGTGAACAGTCGGATCATGAGATGGGCTATGTACTTGCAGAACTTTAACATGCGAGTAGAATCTATCAAAGGATCAGACAATGTTGGTGCGGACTTCCTCAGCAGAGTGTGTGAGTAAAGAACATTGACTGTGTGGATGAACTGTGAACAGTGACAATATCCAGATAGACTTGCGGATAGAAGAACATTGACTCTGTGTGAATGAACTGAGCTCAATGACAGTATTCAGAAAGTCTTAAATAAGTTTTAATTCTGAACTTTGTTCGTGCATTACGTTTCAACGTTGTTGAAAGAAATTGGGTAAATTTCTTCTTGAGTGGGGGGTTATGTTACGTTGAAACGCGAACGAAAGTATGTCGGAAACGCGCACGATAGATCTAATCGTTTCGTTTTGCAAAGTATTCAATAATGGAGTTTATTTACCTTTGATTTGAGTTTGCATTGTTGTTAGGAGAGGCTTTGTATAACGTTGATGATTTGCGTTAGTCGATATTACTGGAGAATATTCTGGATCTGCGTGTTTACTCTCGATAGAAATTTCCCGATACATGTCGAAGCAAGAGGACGTTCGGGAAGGAGAAATAATAATGTATGACGTAAGTCAGTGATGACGATCTTTTATTCGATTGGTGGTAGTGCGTCATTTCTACTTTGTTCGAAATTGTTCGGGAAGAGAGAGAGATTATAAAATTGTGTGCCGCACTGTTGTTGGGAGATTGTTGTTGATAGTGAAGTTGGAAAGTAAATTTGAGAGTGGAAAGGCGATTGAGCGATTGTATGCAGTTGTTGATGTGTGCTGAATAAAAGGGGAAAACTTCATACGTCTCTGAAAATCCTTAACGGGAAGAGAGGGGACTATAAACTGATTAAATAAATAAATAAAACGTCGACTTTGTGACTTGTATGCTGCTTGAGCGGGTTGCGTGAATAAACGAATCTGAGTTACACCCTATCAGGAATTCAGCATTGGGGCTGAATCAGATACTGATAGAAAACACCAACATCAAACCGAGTGTAACATTTTGGGGGTCAAGCCGCGATTCACGCCATAGCCAAGGGTTCAACTGCTACAACAAGCGAGTCAACGTTACGAGAGGCAGTCATCGAGGGTAGCCGCCAACGAGTTGCGTCGAGAGGGGCCAACATACTGGGACTACATCCGATAGATTCGGGTTGACTGCAAGGGCGTGTAGTCGCTGAAGAGTTGCTTCGTGAGCGAACAACAGATCGGGACTACGTGGCTGCCGCAGGACTACGTCGAGGGACAGTCTCGGAGCTACATCGCCAGTGTTACAGAGAGCGGCGAGCGGACGTCGCGTCTACTTCAGCACAGGAGCGTGTACATCAACACCAGCGTGGTGCAGCGTCGCATACGACGAGGACAGCGGGGCCTGCGTCAGCGAAGGCGACTAGTGACAAGCATCAGCGCTACTGCAGAGAGCGTGCTGTTCTAGAACAGTCTAGAAAGGTACAGCACAGTCAAGATCTTTCTAGAAAAAGAACTTTCCAGAAAAGCATTAAGATGGCTGACTTCTGGCAGGAAGGGATTGCACTGAATCTCAAAGGCAAACAGCTGACGGAGTACGTCAAGTCCCAGGAGAGAATACAAGAAAGAAAATTAGAAGAGCAGCGTCGCCGTGAAGAAAGAGAATTAGAAGAGAAGCGTCTAGAAAAGGAAGAGCAGCGTCGCCGAGAAGAAAGAGAAGAGCGGCGTCAAGAAAGAGAGATGGAAGAGAGACGATTAGAAGCTGAGCGTCAATACCAGCTAGAGTTGGCGCGTATCCAGAACAATCAGCATGCGCCACAAGCCACCAACGACCATACGGCTCCAAAATTGCCAGCTTTCGTCGACGGGAAGGACCAGATCGACAGCTATCTGGCGAGATTCGAAAGGTTCGCCGAAAGCTCCAATTGGCAACCTCGAGACTGGGCGATTCGACTAAGTGCACTTCTGACAGGGCAAGCGCTCGAAGTTTACACCAGACTGTCGAACGATGACGCCAAAAACTATGACGTCTTGAAAGAGGCCCTATTGCAGTGCTACAACTTTACAGAGAAGGGCTACCGTAAACGCTTCCGTGAATGCCGGCCTAAGTCAGACGAGACGCCAAAGCAGTTTGTGGAGCGCCTGTCGTCATATCTACCCAAGTGGGTGGAGTTATCAAGCGAAAGGAAGTCTTACGACAGTCTCCATGACCTGATCGTGAAGGAACAATTTCTCAATGCCTGTCACAAGGACCTAGCGACCCACTTAGAAGAACAAAAGCTGCAGACGCTTAAAGATGTGACTGAGGCTGCTGAAAGATATCTCATCGCTCATGGGAAGACCCTGGGGCCACCCAGCGCGACGAAACATTTTCAGAAGACTGGAAACCATGTGAACCAGATCCAGGGGAGCCAGACGAGCCAGAAACAGACGGACTCCACGCTTCCTCCCAGGGAAGGGCACTCAAGAGGCTGTTTCATCTGCAACGCTACAGACCACAGAGCTGCCAGCTGCCCTCAAAGCAGAAGTAGCGGACAGCGGAGCAGTACGGACAATGCAGCGGCGGGCAACCGACAGAGACGTTTCTCCAATCAACGGCAAAACAGTAGATCTGACCATCAAGTGTGCGGCGGGAGCGTCATTCTTCCGAGTGAGACCAAGCGCACAGCTACTCCTGCGGACGTGCAAGAGTGCATGACTGATGGCCAACTTCTCCTTGCCAACGGAAAATCCATCCCCGTCGTCGCTAGCGCAGCTGTGACCGTCCAGAACATGCCTGTTTCCAAGGGACGCGTCGGAAATCATGAAGTGACTGTTTTAAGAGACTCTGGCTGCAGTGGGGTCATCGTCAGAGAAGACCTAATCGCTAAAGAACAGTTCACTGGCGATTCAAAATGGACACTTATGGCCGACAGCAAATGTTTGAAAGCGCCAGTTGCGAAGATTCATGTCAACACCCCTTTCTACATAGGCGAAGTCGAAGCGGTTTGCCTGAAGAAGCCGCTGTATGATTTGATGATCGGGAATATCGACGGCGCGAGACGACCCGACGACCCCGATCCAGAGTGGAGTCCTGCCTCAACTCAACACGTCGAAGTTGTGGAGGAGGATCCATTGCCGTTTCCCGATGGAGACCTTACAGAGCTGCTACGGGACAATATGGTTACTCCGGCTCAGCCCTGCCGACCAGAGATCGTCGGTGCTGTTACTACCAGGGCCCAGGCCAAGAGAGACAAGACGTCTACGCCACTGAGGGTCGCCGACAACTCTAAAGCTGCCATCGTGGACAGAGATAAGCTGATCCAGCTCCAGGAAGCTGATAGTACTTTAAACAAGTACAGGAACCGCCAAGACCACGTGACCAAAGGCATTGGTACGGTCTATTTCGAGGTGAAGGCCAAGATCCTGTATCGAATCTTCCAGCACCCGAGGGTCAACGGAGGGAAACCACTACGTCAAGTATTGGTACCGTTACCCCTAAGGCGCCAGGTAATGGAAGTAGCGCATGACTCAATCATGGGAGGTCACCTGGGTATCAAGAAGACGTCGGATAGAATCCAGGCGGTGTTCTACTGGCCAGGACTTCATGCGGACGTCAGCCGTTTCTGCCAATCATGTGACATTTGCCAGAAGACCATACCTCGAGGAAGGGTCCCGAAAGTGCCTATGCAGAGGATGCCTCTGATCGACCGACCTTTCAAGAGGGTGGCCTTAGACTTAATCGGCGAAATAAGACCTCCGAGTGAAGGAGGTAATCGATGGGTACTGACTTTAGTGGACTATGCGACTCGGTACCCAGAAGCAGTGCCACTGAAGAAGATTGACACTGAAACTGTAGCAGAGGCACTGGTGGACATGTTCAGTAGACTTGGAGTGCCTGAAGAAATTCTGACAGACCTCGGGACGCAGTTCGTCTCTGACTGCATGAAGGAGGTCAACAGACTGCTGAGCATCCGGCATTTAACTACGACACCCTACCATCCAATGTGCAACGGGCTCGTCGAAAAGTTCAATGCTACGCTGAAGTCCACCCTGAAGAAACTGTGCAGCGAGCAGCCCAGACAATGGCATCGCTATATCAACGCCTTACTTTTCGCCTACAGAGAAGTGCCGCAGGAGTCCACCGGCTTTTCTCCGTTCGAGCTGCTGTACGGAAGAACCATCCGAGGGCCGATGCACATCCTGAAAGAACTGTGGACGAAGGAAGTGGACACCCCAGAGGTGAAGAACAGTTACCAGTACGTGTTTGAGCTACGAGAGAAGCTGGAGCAGACACTCGAGATAGCCAGAGAAAACCTGAAGAAGTCCCAGGACTGTGGAAAGCACTACTATGATCGTAGGGCAGTGAACAGGAAGTTCAAACCTGGCAACAAAGTGCTGGTGCTGCTACCTACCGACCACAATAAGTTGCTAATGCAGTGGAAAGGCCCGTACGAAGTGGAGACCGTGGTGGGGATCAACGACTATAAGGTGAAGGTCGGCCCGCATTCCAAGATATACCACGCCAACCTCCTTAAGCTGTACGTGGAAAGGCCATCAGAGACTGTGCATGCAGCAACAGCAGCTGAGATCGATAACAGCTTTGACAGCGAGGAACTGTTGGAACTTGGAGACTTCCACAGCAAAGAAGGCATCGATGATGTTAAGCTAGGACCACGCTTGACAGAAGGTCAAAAGATGGAGCTCAAGGACCTTATGGGGGAGTTTCCCCATAGCTTCATCGATGTCCCAGGCTCTACGACTTTGGTCGAACATGAAGTCCACCATGGGGGGTCGGATAGTGCAGTGGTTGGAGCACTCGCTACTGTGTCGAAAGTGAAGCACCGTCCGGTGCGGTTAGCACTTGGATGGGTGCCCGCTAAGGTGTGAAGCGACAAACAACAACGCCCCCAGTTGACTCAACTGTGATTGAGTACCTACTCTCTTGAGGGTGGGGAAGGTAAAGCAGCGAGGGAGAGAGTTGGGCATCACCCTCATTACGCTGGCCCAAGATAAGTGTGATCTCCAACATCACGCTCCCCTACGGCCACAAGGCTATGGGACTACCTTTACCTTTTTTTTTAATGAAGTCCACCTCACTTCAAATATCCCTGTTCGATCCAAACCATTCCCTATCCCTTTCAAGGCCCGTGAATCCTTGAAGAAGGACATCGATGAGATGCTGAAGATGGGCATCATCAGGGAGTCCAGTTCCCCCTACGCGTCCCCTGTCGTGGTCGTGAAGAAGAAGGACGGGAGCAACAGAGTAAGCATCGACTACAGGAAGGTTAATAAGATCACCGTCTTCGACCCTGAGCCGATGCCTACCGCAGCAGACCTCTTCCGCCAACTATCGGGGAGTAAAATATTCTCGAAGATTGACCTCAGCAAAGGTTATTGGCAAGTCCCCGTGCGTCAACAGGACATATTAAAGACTGCTTTTATATCCCCTGATGGGACGTACGAGTGCCTAAGGATGCCCTTTGGCATGGTCAACAGCGGAGCTACCCTGAAGAGAGGGATGAAGAAGATGCTCAAAGGGATGGACAATGTCGTGTGTTACTGGGACGACCTGCTAGTCCACACTCGCACCTGGGAAGAGCATCTGCAGACCTTGAGGGAGCTGTTTCACCGTCTCACAAAAGCCAACCTGACCGTGAGACCCAGTAAGTGCATTCTGGGGACTGACAACATCGACTTTATCGGCCATTCGCTGAAAGAAGGACAAAAGGGGCTTCTGCTGGAAAACGTCACCAAGATTCTGAAAGCACCACGTCCCCAAACGAAGAAGCAGGTGCGATCTTTCCTGGGGTTGGCTGGATATTACAGGGAGTTTGTACCAAACTACTCCGCCATCACAGCACCCTTGTCGGACCTGGTGCGGAAAGGCTGTCCAAACCAAGTGCAGTGGGGACCGTCTCAGGAGAGGGCATACCAGACTGTGCGCGACCTCCTTTCGAAGGATCCGGTGCTACGACTGCCCGATGCTTCCAAGGAATTCGTCTTAAGGACAGACGCAGCGGACGAAGGCATCGGCGCCATACTGATGCAAGAACATGAAGGGAAACTATTTCCGGTCAGTTACGCCAGCAAGAAGCTGTCCAGGGCTGAGAAAAATTACTCGACCATGGAGAAAGAGTGCCTTGCCATCATATGGGGAATCCGGAAGTTCGAACTGTACCTTCAAGGAGTGAAGTTCGTGCTACAGACTGATCACAAGCCGCTAACTTACTTGAACTCTGCCAAGTTTGTGAACAGTCGGATCATGAGATGGGCTATGTACTTGCAGAACTTTAACATGCGAGTAGAATCTATCAAAGGATCAGACAATGTTGGTGCGGACTTCCTCAGCAGAGTGTGTGAGTAAAGAACATTGACTGTGTGGATGAACTGTGAACAGTGACAATATCCAGATAGACTTGCGGATAGAAGAACATTGACTCTGTGTAAATGAACTGAGCTCAATGACAGTATTCAGAAAGTCTTAAATAAGTTTTAATTCTGAACTTTGTTTGTGCATTACGTTTCAACGTTGTTGAAAGAAATTGGGTAAATTTCTTCTTGAGTGGGGGGGTTATGTTACGTTAAAACGCGAACGAAAGTATGTCGGAAACGCGCACGATAGATCTAATCGTTTCGTTTTGCAAAGTATTCAATAATGGAGTTTATTTACCTTTGATTTGAGTTTGCATTGTTGTTAGGAGAGGCTTTGTATAACGTTGATGATTTGCGTTAGTCGATATTACTGGAGAATATTCTGGATCTGCGTGTTTACTCTCGATAGAAATTTCCCGATACATGTCGAAGCAAGAGGACGTTCGGGAAGGAGAAATAATAATGTATGACGTAAGTCAGTGATGACGATCTTTTATTCGATTGGTGGTAGTGCGTCATTTCTACTTTGTTCGAAATTGTTCGGGAAGAGAGAGAGATTATAAAATTGTGTGCCGCACTGTTGTTGGGAGATTGTTGTTGATAGTGAAGTTGGAAAGTAAATTTGAGAGTGGAAAGGCGATTGAGCAATTGTATGCAGTTGTTGATGTGTGCTGAATAAAAGTGGAAAACTTCATACGTCGACTTTGTGACTTGTATGCTGCTTGAGCGGGCTGCGTGGATAAACGAATCTGAGTTACACCCTATCAGGAATTCAGAATTGGGGCTGAATCAGATACTGATAGAAAACACCAACATCAAACCGAGTGTAACAATCACCTGCCTTAGTTTATTGTTCCTAGGTCTGACTATTCATCACCTTCCTTAGTTTATTGTTCCTAGGTCTGACTATTCATCACCTTCCTTAGTTTATTGTTCATAGGTCTGACTATTCATCACCTTCCTTAGTTTATTGTTCATAGGTCTGACTATTCATCACCTTCCTTAGTTTATTGTTCCTAGGTCTGACTATTCATCACCTTCCTTAGTTTATTGTTTATAGGTCTGACTATTCATCACCTGCCTTAGTTTATTGTTCCTAGGTCTGACTATTCATCACTTTCCTTAGTTTATTGTTCATAGGTCTGACTATTCGTCACCTTCCTTAGTTTATTGTTTATAGGTCTCACTATTCATCACCTTCCTTAGTTTATTGTTCCTAGGTCTGACTATTCATTACCTGCCTTAGTTTATTGTTTATAGGTCTGACTATTCCTCACCTGCCTTAGTTTATTGTTCCTAGGTCTGACTATTCATCACCTTCCTTAGTTTATTGTTCATAGGTCTGACTATTCATCACCTTCCTTAGTTTATTGTTCCTAGGTCTCACTATTCATCACCTTCCTTAGTTTATTGTTCATAGGTCTGACTATTCATCACCTTCCTTAGTTTATTGTTCCTAGGTCTGACTATTCATCACCTTACTTAGTTTATTGTTCATAGGTCTGAGTATTCCTCACCTGCCTTAGTTTATTGTTCATAGGTCTGACTATTAATCACTTTCCTTAGTTTATTGTTCCTAGGTCTGACTATTCATCACCTTCCTTAGTTTATTGTTCATAGGTCTGACTATTCATCACCTTCCTTAGTTTATTGTTCATAGGTCTGACTATTCATCACCTTCCTTAGTTTATTGTTCCTAGGTCTGACTATTCATCACCTTCCTTAGTTTATTGTTCCTAGGTCTCACTATTCATCACCTTCCTTAGTTTATTGTTCCTAGGTCTCACTATTCATCACCTACCTTACTGCTCCCACCTGACCTCCAGTCAGTTTCTTTTATTGAGTAACAAGAAGAAAGAGGGACAGGAGAAGAAGGAGATGAAGAAGAACCAGAATGCGAAAAATGAGGTTGAGAGAAAGAAGAAGAAGAAGAAGAAGAAGAAGAAGAAGAAGAAAAAGAAGAAGAAGAAGAGAGATAATAATAATAATAATAATAATAATAATAATAAGAAGAAGAAGAAGAAGAAGAAGAAGAAGAAGAAGAAGAAGAAGAAGAAGAATGAATAACATTTATATAGCGTAAAACTCACAAAGACTCATTGCGCATAAGATAAGATATTATAGATAAACTTGAGAGAGAAGATTGTTTGCCATATGTAGCAGTTTTAGTAGCACATGAGGAGAAAACTTTTGTAAATGGAGCGTACGGCTATGGATCGGGGCTAATTCTGCTTTTTGATCCGATGACAACCTTTGTGTTGTGTCGTCCATTTTTAAAGTCGCAATGCCAAGGACACCACAGCACGTTCTGATTGCTCCGGATTTGTAATTTCATCGCAAGAATTAGAACATGTTCTATGAGGAATACCCCTAAACGCTCTATGTGTCCGGGTACGTTAATTTATCATATCATGTTCTATCCTCTGAATCTACGATGGATTCGCATAAGATTCTATGGTAAGCTTGTTGTACATAAACAACTTATTGCAGCGTGTGACCAAGTAAATCTTATGAGAATCGGTTGGTGTGACTTGGGCTTTAGCAACAAAGCCTAAAGGCCATTATACACATTAACTAGCACATATGCATTATTTTTTCAAAATCAATTAAACGAAACAATAGACTATACCTTGCGTAAAATCATCAGTAGCAAAGAACATAAGTGAGCTTGTGTGTGTGAGAGAGAGAAAAGAGAGAGAGAGAGATGGGTGGATAGGGGGGGGGGGGGGGGAGAGATAGATGGGACCCTATGTCCCATGCACGTCCATCCTTCATAAGAAAAACAAAGGGGATCGTTTGGAAGACGAGCAGAAGTACAATGAAAGACGGCCAGCCGTTTAGTTCACTACAACCAATGCCATGTGCTCTCAATTCATTTCTTATGTTTTATATTATCGATAATTAATTAATTAGCTGTAATACACACACACATACACACACACACACACACACACATTTTTCTTTTTCTTTTTTTGGTTGTTGTTTATTTGTATGTTTAATTTCTATTAGACACCATTGTTTCGTCACTTTTCTATGTACAATTTTCTATTATATGTATGAATGCGGGAGAATGCGCTTTGAATCACTCTTGTTTGTGTGAGATATGTGCGCTATATAAATTCATTTATTATTATTATTATTATTATTATTATTATTATTATTATTATTATTATTATTAAAAATAACATGGACTAAAATGACATAATAAAATGAGTCTAATTAAAGAGGTACGAATGTAGTATCACAGAGCTGACATTTTTGCTTAGGGAACTTTGTCCTGTTATTCATCAAAAGCAAATACCATTTTTACGTAAATGTAGGCTTATAGCCCCAGGGGCGTGGTAGCCAAATGGGGCAGAGTCGTTAAATGTGATCATGAATACATCTATCGAACAGAGCCGTATTAAGGAGGCACCACTGTATTTCACAGCCATAGAACTGAACTGTGTTGTTTGTGTGGCTGTTTAAGCATCAACATTATAAATGGTTGACTTTTTGACATCTGCCATTATTGATGAGGTGTGAGAGAAGGTAGACTACATCAAATGACGCTGTTTCCTGTCCTGCACGACTTTGCAACCAGTTACCGATTTCTTCCAATACAGTAGCACCCCTTTTGTTCTAGAGACAATAGAGCTTGCTATGACGAATAGACATAGCACTGGAGTTGCAGCTCACTTTCCGAAGACCAGAACTTCCCTGTCGTCCCTTGCACTTCCGGTAAGCTGCTAGTCATATTCCAGGTCAATGCGCTGCTGTTGTGGATTTGTTCAAAATGTTTATTTTCCATTTTTAAAAACAATTCTTAGCTGAAGGCGAGTCTACCCTTGCGTTTCCTGCTAAGTTGCAGCATGATAATTTGTGTAGGCCTATCAAAGCTAACTGCTTACACATGTTTGGTTTAATTTATTTGGACATACTTTAGAGAAAAGCTGTGGGGTCAAACTTGGTAATTGGGATGTTTGAAACAGTTTTGGCCCTAGCAATAAAAGGTTGGATGATGATGCCCTGCGGCTGCCACGCTTTCGCCGAGAAGGCAACTCCAATTCCGCCCGCAAGGGTGACGAATGTTTCAAACATCCCAAGGGTGACGAATGTTTCAAACATCCCAAGAGTGACGAATATTATTCCAAATTGTAAAGCAAAATTGAGTATCAAAGACTGCTCTGAGCTTTATGTCTGCATAGATACATACTAACATTGTACCAACATCTATCATAGGTGATGTCCCGTACAGAAAGGGACGAAACTCATGGCTTATTCTACCCTTCTGGTGCAAAAAGGGCTATTTATTATTTTTGCGTTTGAAAGCTCAGAAAACGATTTACGGAGCTAGAAGATGTAGGTCTGTGATTCCACAGAGCGGAACTGTGTATGCACAAAAAGGACCTTTTGTCTCTTTAACCATCAATGCACAAAGATCGATATTTGTGACATGGAACCTGACAGCTTATTTCCTATTGATGGATGTCATAACTTCATCAATTAACTGTCATTATTCTAAAGATCGACTTTTCCCACACGAACATATGAACAGTGACAGGAGGCTATGAATCCGTGAATAAATGGCTTCCATGTTTTTGTTAAAGGTTGAGTTCCATGACTTTAAGGCTTTTATCGATTTCTTAACAGGTTAGTTCGGTTTGTTAACAGCAAAATGATGGCGTCGGTTTTGGTGTAGTCGTGTTGATCAAATCGACTGTGACATTAATATGGCACGGTCCGTGAACAATCGTCTCCCCCCCTCCTCCTCCTCCTCCTCCACCTTACTCCTCCCCCTCCATTTCCTTTCCTCGCCAACATTGTTATCTACGACTCATTCCCTTCAGCTTTTGGTTTTGGCGTGTGCATGTCATTCAGCAAATTCAAGCAAACGTTAATTATTTTGCCATTGAAAAGAACTAGATGATTTAAATCAGATTTGCCACAACGGGATGTAAACAAATTACAATTCAATTAAACCGGAACTTGTTAGGTTTGTGTATGCGGTTTGTTTTGTTCAATATACGTCACAACTTCATTAATTAATCACACCTAAGACTTGTCTTCGGCAGCTTTGGGTATTACACGAACATCCACGTGATCCTATTTATTAATCCTGATTGGATCAAGAATTACACGTGACGCCATTGTAATATGCGATTGGTTACAAACGGATCTTATTTCCTGGACCAGACCGGGACATGTAACATGCGCTCACGTGACGCTAGTCTGGATTGCCACTGGATAAAATTGGTTTACGCTGAGTTTTGCAACAGTTATAATGATGTCATTTGTCTTGCCGTCGTCAGCTGTGGCGTCCAAACCACTGGAAAGATGCGTGAGCATTGAGGTGGGGAAAAGAAATGAAACACACAATTTACCAACCATTCTCCAGTACACGTGGACCTACACACACCTCCACACACCAAAACTGAAATTAAAATACAAATTCTCAAATACTGAGATGTAGAGTTCTTTGAAACAACTTTAACACACCATCAGCATTACCACCGCCAGTAAAATCAGCACCAGAACAACCAACAACAAAATACTGAAAGCCACACACGCCAATTGAAAGTTTACAACAATTTTTTTATGCAATCTAAATCTTATCCAAGTATAAAATTATTATAACTAAGCAAACGATTCTGCTTGTGTTACAATGCTGAACTCGATGAGCATAACAATTATTAACATAAAACTCCACACTTTGACATTTGTAAAAATTAGGGATACAGATTTTAGACTAATTGCAAAGTCTAATCTTCCAATCTGTCCCTTAACAAATTAACATAATGCCGAACCTTTAACATGCAAGTGGCGTTGTTCGGCTTTTTTCCCCCGTGAAATGATTGTGTATGTTTATCTAAGCATGAAATGACGGCCAAGCAATGCCGACCACAGTTCCTCTCTCCCCCTGGTGACTGCAGAGAATGGCGAAAACATGACCCAGATGCTCACACAGAGCAGTAAGCTCACCCTTACTCTTCTGGATGAGAGTATAAACTGAGAAATAGTCTGTGCACCCATGCATTCTATCCCACGGACTTTACAGATCGTGTAACTCCAAACCTATGGTAGGAGACCTTCAGATAACCCTTATGTTAGACATTTCATTCACGTGCGAAGAAAACTGGGTGATCTAGGAACCTCAGGAGGGTGGGCTGGAAAGTCAGAATTAATCAAGGTTCGTGTTCCATTTTTCTTGGTGTGTCGTCTGCTCAAAGCGACAGTGCACTCCTCTGCCGCCATGGGTTTCCTCAAGGCCCCACTATTCAATTAAATGAAATCAATTTTGGCATTGACTGTACAGACGACTCGTTGTTGTTCAGTTGTAAAATATACCGGAACTACAGAAAAAGCAAATGATTTTTGTTTTCAAGAAAACTTGTGGCATAGTTTTTTTTTTGTTAATTTTTTTTAATCGATTGTTGTATTTGTTGTTTGCTGAAGCAAAAACAACTGCAAAGTGCGTCCAAGGAAACGGCTGTGTTCAAGGGAAACAGGTGCCCGTGACAGTCGAAGTCAGCGGCACGATTACACTGCATGTCGGGCGTGGTAGCCGCCATCTTGAGTTCTGTGCAACTGAATACAGATTAGTTTAGAGCTAGAATTGGAGCATGGAGCCGTGCTGGGTGTTACGGACCTTGTGTTGATATACTGTGAAGGTTTTTAGCTCATTTTCCAGCCTCTCTTTCTTCATTGGTTGTAAACTTATGCCACATGAGGAACGTCAGTCTTGATAACAGATAAATAATGTTAATGTGAAGAACACAAAAAGATGGAGGGGGTGGGGGTAGGAGAGTAACGACGAGGAGCACAGTGAGAAAGGAGGAGGCCGAGGAAGATTAAGAAGAGACGGAGAACAGTAGTAGTAGTAGTAGTAGTAGTAGTAGTAGTAGTAGTAGTAGTAGTAGTAGTAGTAGTAGTAGTAGTAGAAGTAGTAGTAGTAGTAGTAGTAGTAGTAGTAGTAGTAGTAGTAGTAGTAGTAGTAGTAGTAGTAGTGAGAAGAAGAAGAAGAAAGGGGAGGAGGATGAGGAAGAGA
Source organism: Oncomelania hupensis (assembly GCA_036898135.1). Classification (NCBI taxonomy): domain Eukaryota; kingdom Metazoa; phylum Mollusca; class Gastropoda; order Littorinimorpha; family Pomatiopsidae; genus Oncomelania; species Oncomelania hupensis. The sequence goes on from CM072515.1 coordinate 79,746,422, forward strand.
ATGAAAAAGAGGTGGGTAAGAAGAATGGAAAAGACGAAGAAGAGGAGAGAATTCGAAGCACAGGCAATCTGACAACTCAGCCAGCACAGCTGACAGTGGTCTCTAACAGGTTCAGTGTGAAAAAACACAACTTACGTAAATTCCTTGAGCTGTCCAGGCTGTCAGCTGACCATATTTGGACATCAGGACAACGGCACGGTAATCAACCGGGCTGTCAGCTGACCATATTTGGACATCAGGACAACGGCACGGTAATCAACCGGGCTGTCAGCTGACCATATTTGGACATCAGGACAACGGCACGGTAATCAACCGGGCTGTCAGCTGACCATGTTAGGACATCAGGACAACGGCACGGTAATCAACCGGGCTGTCAGCTGACCATATTTGGACATCAGGACAACGGCACGGTAATCAACCGGGCTGTCAGCTGACCATATTTGGACATCAGGACAACGGCACGGTAATCAACCGGGCTGTCAGCTGACCATATTTGGACATCAGGACAACGGCACGGTAATCAACCGGGCTGTCAGCTGACCATATTTGGACATCAGGACAACGGCACGGTAATCAACCGGGCTGTCAGCTGACCATGTTAGGACATCAGGACAACGGCACGGTAATCAACCGGGCTGTCAGCTGACCATATTTGGACATCAGGACAACGGCACGGTAATCAACCGGGCTGTCAGCTGACCATATTTGGACATCAGGACAACGGCACGGTAATCAACCGGGCTGTCAGCTGACCATATTTGGACATCAGGACAACGGCACGGTAATCAACCGGGCTGTCAGCTGACCATGTTAGGACATCAGGACAACGGCACGGTAATCAACCGGGCTGTCAGCTGACCATGTTAGGACATCACGACAACGGCACGGTAATCAACCGGGCTGTCAGCTGACCATGTTAGGACATCAGGACAACGGCACGGTAATCAACCGGGCTGTCAGCTGACCATGTTAGGACATCAGGACAACGACACGGTAATCAACCGGGCTGTCAGCTGACCATGTTAGGACATCAGGACAACGACACGGTAATCAACCGGGCTGTCAGCTGACCATGTTAGGACATCAGGACAACGGCACGGTAATCAACCGGGCTGTCAGCTGACCATGTTAGGACATCAGGACAACGGCACGGTAATCAACCGGGCTGTCAGCTGACCATGTTAGGACATCAGGACAACGGCACGGTAATCAACCGGGCTGTCAGCTGACCATGTTAGGACATCAGGACAACGGCACGGTAATCAACCGGGCTGTCAGCTGACCATGTTAGGACATCAGGACAACGACACGGTAATCAACCACGCGTCATTCATAATTTGTATTTTGTTTTAAGCTAATACATTTTAAACGATTTGCGTTCAAGGACACACACTCCCACTCCACCCCACCCCACCACACCCCACAGCTGACCCGCACCATCCACTCTAAAACTACCCACAATCTTTCTAAACTGAAGAGCGTTGAGGCTGCCGACTGCTTTCGTCCTTGGTTCAAATTAGATGGAGCTGGTGGAATGTACACAGATGACCCGATGTGCCTTCTGCAGCTCCACATCCAGCGGCTGCCTATTTCATTTCAATTAGCTACTATATTTTTATTACTATTATCGGCCCTATGGGTCGGGCACTAAATAGAATAGACCCAAGGTTTCCCGGCGTGTCGTTAGAGGCGACTAACAAGGGTGATGTTAGCACGACATCACTGGGCGAAAGTCTTCTACCCAGAAGTCACCGGCCAGGACAGGGGAACCTAATGTTACTATAGGTTCAACGACCACGTGCTCGGGGCCAAGGCGAGCCACACTGTACTCGTGTATTTTGCCTGTGGCCAACAGCCTGGAGAGGATTGGGCCCTGCCAGGTTTTTCTTGTCCAAGACAACACTGTAGAAAACGGGTTTTTTCCGGGTTTTAAAAAAAATTAATTCTAGGTATTATTTGGATTGGCCCAAATTCTTGGACCAATGGGATAATGAATAGTTCACAATCAGGGCATTGTTCACTCACTCGTTGTCTGTGTCGCAAGGTGCGTGGTCGTATGAGGTCGTGTCACTGTGTTAGGCCAGGAAAGAAAGAAAGAAAGTTAAAGAAAGAAAAGAGGAAAGAATTATAGTGAAAACTTAAAGAGGTAGAAGGCACTGAAAATATATCAGGTCGTGTAGGTTCGGTGGGACTTTCCCTCTGAAAGTGGAAATACATTGTGCTGTAAAGATTACAGCTGCCTACGGGGAGCGGGCGTGGCTCCATACGCTTGGACACAGCGTTGTCTCGTACAACGGGGACAAGGCGATCCGTGAGACATCGGAGGGGTCGGCCAATACTTCTTTGCTTGACCAAAGACAACGTTATCTTCTCCAGACGGACAGGGCAAGGCACGCGCCCTCCGCCTGTCGACGACAGCATTACCACTCATCTCTTGTTGCAACATCACTGGCGTCTAGTGCCAACTTGTGTATAAACCCGCCTCTCGCATCTAACGAGGTATCGTATTTTCTTTGTATTTATTTGGCTCGGACAAGCGATTGCCGGTCCTCGTTTATTCAGCTTGAGTGTTCAGGCTCAGCTTCGTCAAACCGGTGTCGGACTAGTGTTGAGAGAGACACGTGTTAAGTTTAAAAGTGTAAAATATCCGTGTCAAAGGTGGGAGTGAAAGCTTGTTATACTGTTGTTGGTTTATATAAAGTTTAAGAACGCGGAACGTATATTTTGTGTTGGTGTTTACCTATGTTGGGAAGAGTCTGTACGTTTGTGGGTGTAGTAGTTAACAGAGAGACTTGCACGCACACTTATTTTGATCTGGGAGTCAAATATATTTCGCATGAACTTAGTTATCGTAGACAGGTGCACACATCAAAATATCCATACGTTACAAACACCGTATGATGAAAAGAACCACTCACTCCATACCAGATCGTTCGTCGCCCGTGTTACCAAGGACCGCGCTTTCCATCGGCCACCAGGACGGAGGTGATAAGCGTGTTACTGATCGACATCTTCGCAAGATCCGCACGAGAGACAACATCCTCATAGGAATCTGTGGAAGGAAAATTAGAAGAACTGGCCCACGAGCTGGACCACTATCGATGGAACATTTTAGGAATCAGCAAACTGTGCTGGAAAGAGCTAGGTGAAACAACGACCGACAAAGCGTTTATTTCAGCGGGAGAGATGACAGGCACTAACACGGCGTTGGATACTTGGTCCACAAAGACATTCTAGCCACTGTCATGGGTTGCCACCCAGTCTCCAGTTAGATAGATTGATATTCAATGTTTATGGGGCAGTAGACTGCCAAGAGCCGAATCAAGACCACACAAAACTAAGCAAAATCAGAATAAACTGCTAACATTTAAATATGATATAAGATGTAAATAAAACCAGCCTAACTAATAAAATGTAACCAAGAATAGAAACAAGACGTACGACATGACCTATATGCGATAAAACAAACCAACATCATATAAAAATTGAAACAGGTGCTTACTATCGCTAACTGTACAAATCTCATTAAAAGGTATCGAGCCAAAATCTCTCTCTTTCATCAACCAGATCAGTACCTTTAGACATAAAATGGCGGACGGAAAAGGACTTTGTCACATGCAAAGCACCACGGTGGTTCTTCGCCTTAAAAAAAAAACAACTATGAGTGACATAAGTATGCCCCATATGAAGGCGACCTCAAACAGGTTTTTCTTTGTGAATGGACACAAAGTTAGGCAAAGAAGCAGGCAAATCTGGGAGAATGTGAAATAATTTGTTATTGATGTGATTAGACCATTCGGCCTGTCACAGCCGTTTACAATAAGAGCCAGTCAGAGTATGGAACAAATTGGAAAATCTCTTAAAGAAAATCTAGATGCAGAGCTTCTTTAGCCATTTTGTCCTCAGCAATATTGCCGACCGACGCAGCAGCAACTGCGTCTCCTTTCTTAGACCCGTCCGTTAGAAGTTTACATATCCTTTATACGATGAACATTGTTCTAGATAAAGATGCTTATAAACAGCTTCGGAAGTTTCGTTCTTTTTGAAGGATGTGAGATTGAAATTATTTACCTCCGTCCTGGTGGCCAACGGAAGGCTCGTTCCTTGTTGACCCAGTATGGAATGAGCGGTTCTTTTCATCATAGGGTGTTGTCTTGGGCAAAAAGGACCTGGCAAGGCCCAATCTTCTCCAGGCTGTTGGCCACAGCCAAAATCCACAGTGTGGCCTGCCTTGGCACGATTGCATGATTTGCACAACCAAAGGATCGGATCTATCGTGCGCGTTTCAATTGTAACACAATCATTTCATACACAGTCTTGTCATACACGAGTCATGTCATACACAGTCATATGATATAAAGTCATGTCATACACAGTAATGTCATACACAGTCATATGATACAAAGTCATGTCATACACAGTCATGTCATACACAGTCATATGACAAAAAGTCATGTCATAGTCTTGTCATACACAGTCTTGTCATACACAGTTATGTCATACACAGTCATATGATGCAAAGTCATGTCATACACAGTTATGTCATACACAGTCATATGATAAAAAGTCTTGTCATACACAGTCGTTTGATACAAAGTCATGTCATACACAGTTATGTTATACACAGTCATATGATACAAAGTCATGTCATACACAGTCATATGATAAAAAGTCATGTCATACACAAGTCATGTCATACACAGTCATATGATAAAAGTAATGTGATACACACTCATATGATACAAAGTCATGTTATACACAGTTATATGATACAAAGTCATGTTATACACAGCCATATGATACAAGTCATGTTATACAAAGTCATGTTATACACAGTCATATTGGGATGAGAGTATAAACTTAGGTTTAGTCTGTGCATATACGTATTCCATCACACAGACTTTAAAAGATCCTGACGCTCATGTCCTAGACGAGTGAGTGCCGGCGACACAAAATACACCCTTTGCGCACTAGGTCCTTTCTCCCCATCCTTGGTCGCCCAGGATTGTGCTTAGTTGTTCACATCACAAACTGCAGTCTTTGAAAACCTCCCGGGACTCACGTGCAATGTTCACATCACAAACTGCAGTCTTTGAAAACCTCCCAGGACTCACGTGCAATGTTCACATCCCAAACTGGAGTCTTTGAAAGCCTCCCAGGATTCACGTGCAATGTTCTCATCACAAACTGGAGTCTTTGAAAGCCTCCCGGGACTCACGTGCAATGTTCACATCACAAACTGCAGTCTTTGAAAGCCTCCCATGACTCACGTGCAATGTTCACATCACAAACTGGAGTCTTTGAAAGCCTCATAGGACTCACTTGCCCATTTTTACATCACAAACCGTAAACAATTTTTTTTACCCCTTATATATTGATAGCTGCTCAGATCTAGCTATTATTTTTAGACAACAAATTGGAAGTTATTGTATTTTATTGTGTCCCCCCTCCCTCCTCCCCACCTCATCACCACTCCCCAAACACACCCTTCTCTCCATCTTCCCGCTCCCAAATAATGTAGAAGCTTGTCAAATTTCGTTGCTAGAAATTGGCCTGACATCATCTTCAATGGCGGCCATCCAAAGGAAAGAAAAGACATGCTATTGCTCACTTTTGTTCGATGTCACAATTTCCGATAGCTTAATTACTCAATTAATGCTTGCATGCACACCAAATGAAACAAACCCACATTTTGCACTACACACACACACAAACACACACACGCACACACACACACACACAAGACTCCAAGCGCACACATAATCATGTACGGTACCGTTAAGGAATGCGGCACCCACTCATCTAGGACATGGGTGTCAGGATCTTTAAAATTCACGCGAAGGAATGCATGCGTGCACAAACTAGATCTTGGTTTATACTCTCTTCCAGAATACATCCGCAGTACATCAAGAAGGGTCGTCTTTGTTCCACAGAATGTTATTCCCACCTTCTCAGAGAGAGAGAGAGAGAGAGAGAGAGAGAGAGAGAGAGAGAGAGAGAGAGAGAGAGAGAGAGAGAGAAGTCGAAGTCGAGACCTTTAATAGGATAATAGCATTAGGTCCTTTGGACCTGTCTTATAGCTAGTCCTTAATAAAGAATGCAAAACAAACAAAATAATTAATATAATTAACATAAGGAGAAAGAGAGAGAGAAAGAGAGAGAGAGAGAAAGAGAGAGAGAGAGAGAGAGAGAGAGAGAGAGAGAGATTATCGTACCTTTCATTTCTGCCTTGAGTTACGTAAGAATACCTTTGTGTTTGATAGTAGTATAATACGTTTTAATTTTATTATTATTATTATTATTATAATTATTATTTTTATTATTATTATTATTATTATTATTAATATTATTATTATTATTATTTTAGAAGATTGCCGAGAGGTCAGAGACTGCTTTAAAAAGTAAGTAGCTTAATATTTATATTGGGATGACCGACTTTGTCACTATTGTCACTGTCAGCAAATGACCGTTATAGCGAAGACTGATAATTACTTTGGTATCTACTCAACCATCAGACATTTTTTTCTGTTATGTTTTGGTTTGCGGCAAAGAAAAGCCGAGATACAGATCTTAACTACCGCTAGGACTTCACATTTCATAATAACATCGGAAATTAGATCTAATGCAGGTGGAACCAGCGATATTACTTACGTATTATACCATTACTGAACTAATTACTGTATTGATTAACACTGAACAAAAAACAAACCAAAAAAAAGACGCGCTGGACACCTGCGCTGTGCAAAACTTAGTAAGCTACATGCCGCTTTCTAGTGTGAGATCAAAATCAGTTCACAGGAATTAAATTCAACCACTATTACAATAACAATACTGTTTGTGTTTGTTTCGTCCAAATGGAATAATATTTTTCAAAATTCATCACTTACTTTTTAATAGGGAGATACTTTTGAACCACCCTGTCTATCTGACCCAATACTTATCCAAGTACAGTGACCATTGTCACCGGTCTGTGCTTGTAGGATAGGATAAGATAGGATATATCTGACCCAATACTTATCCAAGTACAGTGACCATTGTCACCGGTCTGTGCTTGTAGGATAGGATAAGATAGGATATATCTGACCCAATACTTATCCAAGTACAGTGACCATTGTCACCGGTCTGTGCTTGTAGGATAGGATAAGATAGGATATATCTGACCCAATACTTATCCAAGTACAGTGACCATTGTCACCGGTCTGTGCTTGTAGGATAGGATAATATAGGATATATCTGACCCAATACTTATCCAAGTACAGTGACCATTGTCACCGGTCTGTGCTTGTAGGATAGGATAAGATAGGATATATATGACCCAATACTTATCCAAGTACAGTGACCATTGTCGCCGGTCTGTGCTTGTAGGATAGGATAAGATAGGAGTAGGATAGGATAAGATAGGATATATCTGACCCAATACTTATCCAAGTACAGTGACCATTGTCGCCGGTCTGTGCTTGTAGGATAGGATAAGATAGGATATATCTGACCCAATACTTATCCAAGTACAGTGACCATTGTCGCCGGTCTGTGCTTGTAGGATAGGATAAGATAGGATATATCTGACCCAATATTTATCCAAGTACAGTGACCATTGTCGCCGGTCTGTGCTTGTAGGATAGGACAGGATAGGATATATCTGACCCAATACTTATCCAAGTACAGTGACCATTGTTGCCGGTCTGTGCTTGTAGGATAGGATAGGATATATCTGACCCAATACTTATCCAAGTACAGTGACCATTGTCGCCGGTCTGTGCTTGTAATGTAGGATAGGATAGGATAGGATAGGATAAGATAGGATATATCTGACCCAATACTTATCCAAGTACAGTGACCATTGTCGCCGGTCTGTGCTTGTAGGATAGGATAGGATAAGATAGGATATATCTGACCCAATATTTATCTAAGTACAGTGACCATTGTCGCCAGTCTGTGCTTGTAGGATAGGATAAGATAGGATAAGATAGGAGGTTCATTGACCATTGTCAAGAAAAGTGGAATGCGATGTACTGTATATCAGAAATAGCGTAACAGATTTTTAGTTTGTCCTTGTATTTTGTACGACCTCACGTTCATAATAAATTATGGTTCTTCGTTTACTCATCGGAATTTCGATTACTCAAATGAATCTCTCTCTCTCTCTCTCTCTCTCTCTCTCTCTCTCTCTCTCTCTCTCTCTCTCTCTCTCTCTGGTTTTTCCCCTTCTTATTTATTTTGCTTTCACTTGTCTTTGTATAATTGTTGTAGGGTGTGGGTGATGTGAAAAAGGGACAAGACGCATTCACTCCAATGGTTCAGTTGATCAACTGGAATGCCAGACTATGTTGAAAAGTTCCAAGACTTTGCTGACGCAAAGAAAGGAGATGTCCAAACGAACAAACAACTCTGAAAACAAAATGAAATTTATAAGTATTTAAAACTGGAAGTTATTCGTTAAATAAGTAAAATAATTATTAAACTGCTTCACGAGAATTATGTTCAAAATCAATAAGCTTATATTCATACAAGACTTAATAAATAAATTGAGCAGGAATACGTTAAACAAAAGATAAGTTGATTTTCGTTTCCAAACATGGTGACAAAAAGGTAAACAAAGTAACTTTATGGCAGCATCACTTCCGGATTCGAAACGAGACTATATAAATCCCAAAGTGAGCGAAATATTTACAGATGGAATTAAATTTGAAAATATGCGTTATTCCTCTGTTAATCAATTACAAAAAAGATTAAATAAAGCTATAAAGATCCTGGCATCTTTTATCCAAATATACAAAATAAAGACTAGGTCTTGACGAAAATTATGACTTCATCAAACAATTTGTGAAAATATAATTATTTCAAGAAGGTTAATTTTAATTCAATAAACAAGATTAGAATAATAATAACAAGAATAAACGACAAATAAAATGAATCATAAATCATCTTTATCTCTATCCCTAACATTATCATCATCATAATCGTCATCATCATCATCATCATCATCATCATCATCATCATCATCATCATCATCATCATCATCATCATCATCAAACAAGACAAAATATGTACATACCACTTCAGTGTGAGGTAGCTCACAAAATAGTTCACAAATCACAAAGTCCCAAAAATAGAAATCAAACGGTGGCTATAAAAAATAAAGAAGGTCTAGCACAATATAAACTGGCTTTTCACAAAATACTGCCGAAAAACTGATAACTGATACTAATGCTGGGCATCAATAATATGCTGCTACTTTGACTTAGCTCTGTTGCTTCTTTGACGTCTAGGTAAGGAGTGGCGCAAAATCTTTAAAATATAATTATTCCAAAACCCATAAAAAAGAAACTCCCAAATCTACCTTACTTATTATAGAAATACCCTACACTACTAAAAAAGACAAAATCTGATGAAATTATACTTCGTTATTAGGTTTCACTACAAACTACAGTGAACACAAAACGCTAGTAATTTATGAGGATAGCTTGATTGGTTACATTATGTACAAATCACGTGTTTCACGTAATAAAGAAACTATAGGCCACAATACTAATCAAGACTAATAAAAATAATATAACCGATGATGATGATGATGATGATGATGATGATGATGATGATGATGATGATGATGATGATGACGTTTGAGCATATATGTATGGATATAAGAAATTTACTAAAACTGCCCTAACGAAATAAAATAAATAAATATAGAATTATTAAATCAAACATACAAAAGTAGCTCTTCTACATAATTATTCTTGGTTTTGGAATAAACGCCAAAGAAATAATATTTGAAGTCGACACAATATTAGGTGGTTTTGTTTTTGTTTTTCGTTTTGGGTTGTTGTTAATTTGTCTCCGGACCACGATTTCTTTTATATTATCGATTACTTCTGTAGGTCTTGGAGAACCTTAGTCAATTGTACACATTCTTTTTTGGCGAGGTGCGAGGGGGTGGGTTGGGGCGGGGGAGAGGCATTTGTGTTCTTGATTTAGTACTATGCATCTCTGCATGCATATATGGGGTCATTTTAGTTCCTTTTTTGTACTGCAATCTTGCAAGCTCTTTTTTAAATTAAAAAAAACTGTTATTTTTGTTAACTGTATAATGCACGTCTGTACCTAAATATTAATGGCCACTACCGCTCAGCAGTTGTTGCTCTTTGTTAATAAATCATCATCATCTTGTATTTTGTTCATAATAATGGTTCTTTGATTACTCAAACCTTACCTTTCTTTGCCTGGGTAATTAATCATAGTTGTCATGTACTAGAGGGCAGTGCACTGTGTGTGTGTGGGTGTGTGTGTGAGAGAGAGAGAGAGAGTTGAACATAGGATCAAAGAAAAGAGGCATGAACTACCCATACCATGCAATACCAACACCATTATTATTATTATTATTATTATTATTATTATTATTATTATTAATATTATTATTATTATTATTATTATTATTATTGTCACCGTCGTCATCCTCCTCCTCTTGCTCATTAGCTTCATCATCACTGTCTTCATCTATTCACCATGTCTTCTCTCCCTCTCTCGTCCCTACCCCTCCTCGTTCTCCGTCTCCTACTGCTATGTGTGGTAATGACAGCCTGTAAGGCGCTAAAGCTCCATGACGACCGCATGCCCAGTGCGTGATTGGGGACCATGCGTGGCTTATGAGATGGCCCTCTATATAGACAATATGTGCACGTCATTACTACATCGGAATACAAATGGGATGCTGACAGTAACATGCCGCGTAATGCTCTTCCTATACATTTTGAAGTGTTTGTGGTTGTGTTAACGTCGTAAACTACTGAACTACTATGAAGCAAGTTGGACCATTTGAAAACTTTTCTGTTTCAAACATCTAAAGTTTAAATATTAATATGGCAAATTGAGCAAATAAAATTGGGATGTTTCGTAGCGGTCAGCCCCAGCTCCGCAACCCAAAAAACAACAACAAAAGCAAACAAAACAAACACCACATCGTAGCAGTGCATTATACGGCGTGGAAAGGGGGGGTGGGGGGTGCTTCAGGAGGCAGCGTAAAGCGGAAGTCTTATCTTTAGCGCTGTTCCTACATCCGCCATTGCACAAACTGCTCTTCTGCTCCAGCACCGGCTAAGCTGCACTGAATACTGCTGGCTCAATGTGACCCGTGCTCCTATATTTTATTTTTTTTCTTCTGCAGCTTGTTTTTATTTTTTGGGTGGGAGAAAGGTGTGGGGAAAGGTGTTGGGAGGGTGGATGGTAGCACTAGGACTGCAGAGCTCATCCACACATGTCACCGTGCGTACTCGGCACACAGTGCCTGTACAAACGGTTGGGAGGGTGGATGGTAGCACTAGGACTGCAGAAGCAAGCTCATCCACCCACGTTACCTTGCTTACTCGGCACACAGTGCCTGTACAAACGGTTAAGAGGGTGGATGGTAGCACTAGGACTGCAGAAGCAAGCTCATCCACACACGTTACCGTGCTTACTCGGCGCACAGTGCCTGTACAAACGGTTAAGAGGGTGGATGGTAGCACTAGGACTGCAGAAGCAAGCTCATCCACACGCGTTACCGTGCTTACTCAGCACACAGTGCCTGTACAAACGGTTAAGAGGGTGGATGGTAGCACTAGGACTGCAGAAGCAAGCTCATCCACACGCGTTACCGTGCTTACTCAGCACACAGTGCCTGTACAAACGGTTAAGAGGGTGGATGGTAGCACTAGGACTGCAGAGCTCATCCACACACGTTACCGCGCTTACTCGGCACACAGTGCCTGTACAAACGGTTAAGAGGGTGGATGGTAGCACTAGGACTGCAGAGCTCATCCACACGCGTTACCGTGCTTACTCGGCACACAGTGCCTGTACAAACGGTTAAGAGGGTGGATGGTAGCACTAGGACTGCAGAGCTCATCCACACACGTTACCGCGCTTACTCGGCACACAGTGCCTGTACAAACGGTTGGGAGGGGAACAGGGAGATGGTGGTAGGGGCCTCGTGGCGCAGTGGATTAATCGCCGGTTTCCTATGCCGAAGGCCGCAAATTTGCTTCCCGCAAGGGGCGAACGTATGTGACCTAGTTACGAGATTATTGAGGTCACCGAATGTTTTCTCCGGGTACTCCGGTTTCCTCCCTCACTTCAATATTGGTATTGGAGGCAGCTGATAGGAATATTTCAAAAATACAACATTGATTTCTTTTGCCTATTTTAATAGCGATCTGCCTTTACACCACATGATGTATGTTTGTGTAAGAGTGGGTCAAACCTGTAAACTTGCATGTTGGTACAGATCGCCGCGCTTTGAGACTGATTGGTGATTTGGGGCATATTATTATTATTATTATTATTATTATTATTATTATTATTATTATTATTATTATTATTATTATTATTAATTTTGATTTTTTTAAAATTAATAATAACCATACCACAGTAACGTCACGCTTTAGCTACGACCAGAAAATTTTTTTATTTTGATTTTGACTTTTTAAAATACTTTATTGTCTTTTTTTATCGGGAAATTGTGGCCGTTTGTGGGGTAATGGTGTGTCCCAATGAAGACTTGTGTAATCATACTGTATGCTGTAAAGGTTTGGTACAAAAAATGGCATCAAACTCACGTTATCCTCCGTCATATGTTATTTATGTTTCTAGTGACGTGGAAGACAAAAAAAAGTATTAACATGTTGATTTTTTTTTTATTGAGAGTAAGATGTTCTGTTTTTACGTCAAGGACAGATGTTTACACTTAAAAAATAAATAACATTAAAAAAAGAAAGAAAGAAAGAAAGAAAGAAAGAAAGAAAGAAACGTCTACAAGAGAGCACTGAACTCTCGACTGCAATCTGGACTGAATTTAGTTTCATTTGTAGTCTTTCAGTCTCTTAAGGATAAAGAACAGATGAGCACCGCCCTTATAAAACTGAGGAATCATCGTCAGCACCGTCGTCACCACCACCACTACCATCCTCATCATCATCACTATCCCCTCCTCCTCCTCCTCCTCTTCCTCATCATTCATCAATCAATCAATCAATCATCATTATCATCATCATCATCATCATCATCATCATCATCATCGTAGTCGCCGTCATCAACAATAATGGTACTGGATGTAGTCAATATAATTGTTGTTTTTTTAATCGATTTCTTTACCGTCTTCTAATAGAGATCTCCCTGACTTTACACCACATGTTTGAGTGATAAATGTGTGTTTGTTGTGTGTGTGAGACTGTCTTGCTACAGATCGCCGCACTTTGAGCCTGCTTGGTGATTTGGGGAAAAGCGCGTAGATAGCATCTATTATTATTATTATTATTATTATTATTATTATTATTATTATTATTATTATTATTATTATTATTATTATTATTATTATTATTATTATTATCATTATCATCATTATCATCATCATTGTCGTCGCAACCGTCGTCGTTGTGACACAGATACACAGCCACCCTAAACACACACACACATACACACGCACACACACACACGCACACACACACACACTAATAAAAAGGTACTGGCACACACATGACCCAGGTTCGAATCCAGTGGTGGGCGATATAAAATGTGGCCATTTTCACTGTCCATTTTAACAGTATGATTGCTATGGTGGTTCAGTGTTGATTCAGGTCCCTACCCTCTCCTTTCCTTGGATGGTTATCCAAGTCTGCCATATCGCCAATGGTGGGTGTAGACGTTAAACCTCAATATTCGTTCGTATGTAATATAATCGATTTGTATTGGTTAAAAAAAACAAACTATTCTATCCTATGCCGTAACTCGAAAGTCGTTGCGGCACCACAGATGATCGTTTAACCAGCGTACTCCATCTTTTTGTGATAGCTTCGCTCAGTGTCAAGCCAGTCCATTCTCGAAAGTTGTCCTCCCACCTCTTTTTTTTGTCTCACTCTTCTTCTGCCTCCTTGCACCGTTCCTTGCAGGATGGTCTTTGTAAGGCCTGATGCTCTGCTAACGTGACCATACCATCGGAGTTTCAGTTTCTTCACCACTGCGAGCATGTCATCGTGTTGTCCGATACCTTGTGTGAGGGTCTGTCGGACATTGTCGTTGGTGATGTGCTGGGTATAGGAAATGCCCAGAAGTATCTTTTAGCACCTCATCTCCAAGCATTGTATACTTTGTTGTAGATCTGCTGTGAGAGTCCATGCTTCGCAAGCGTATAGGAAGACGAAGATGACAAGGGAGCGCAGCAGCCTTACCTTGGATTGTAGAGTGATGGTCATGTCTTTCCAAATGGGATTCAACCTTGTCATTGCAATAGTTGTTTGTGCTATCTTGGAGAGGACTTCTTGTCGGGACCCATTGCCTGTGTAAAGAACGGGATTTTTCCGGGTTTTTTATAATTCGTTTATTGTACGGTGTTTTTGATTGGCTATGATTCGGGAGCCAATGATATGAAGGTTTGAATTAATCAAAGTTTGAATTAGAGGAAAAATTGTTCACTCACTCAAAAATTCTGTGTCAGGCTGGTGTGCCCGTGGAGCAGTATGTGTATGTAGGCCAGGAAATAACAAAAAGTTAAAAGAAGAAAAAAAAGTAAATTGTGGAATAACTAAAAGATGAAGAAGGCACTGTGAACTTGTCAAGGTGGTGTACAGGTTCGGTGGAACTTTCTATCTGGAAGTGGAAGTTGTATTTTTTGTGCTGTAAAAATTACAGGTATCTATAACGTTTTTCATGATTGTGGGATTCTGATAAGTATATTTTGAAATTGCATGGAAGGTGGTGAGCTGTTGTCCACTAGGACGGAATATAATTTTTCATTGATGTAATAATATTATTAATTACATGGGGCGATAGTTGTAGAGTGGTAGATAATGAAATATGAATTAAAGGCGTGAGTATGTTTACTTGTAGTAATTTTCATTCATGGAATGATTATATCTGGATTGTGATCAACATCGTAAAAGGAAGGAAGACACGATCACACATATAGAACGGAAGTGAAATGTGTTGAAACAAAAGAATAATGAAATCATATAGGCCAGGGAATTGACGTTTATATATATATGTGGTATAGCGGCCTACTTGGAGGCCTACTTGGAGGCCTACTTGGAAGCGAGAGGCTTACTCAGGAGCGGCTGTGGCTCCGTGCTGTCCAGGTGGGGACAGGAGAGAGATTGGAGGCAACGAGTGAGGGACATCGGAGAGGGTCAGTCTTACGCCCTTCGCCTGACCAAAGTCTACGTTATCTACTTCGGGTGGACTGGAGGTCACGATCGCTCCTCCGCCCGTCGACGCTCATTCGTGCGAATAATCTCTGGCATCTAGTGCCAGCTTGTGTGAAGTCAGCTAAGAAAAGGTACTGTGTGTCTTGTTCTTATCGTTTTGACCAGGACAAGAAATTGCCTGACGTCGGTTACCCAGGCTCGGTCGCTCTAGTGCGGCATTATCAAACCAGTGCGGGATTGGTGTATAAAGTAAAACGGTGTTGAAGTATTTTGTGTGAAAGATTAGAGTGAGAGATTGATAAGGATTATTGTTGATTATTTATATAAATTTTGAGAACGTGGAACGGATATCTGGTGTTGGTGTTTGTTTGTGTTGAGAAGAGTCCGTACGTTTGTGGGTGTGGTAGTTAACAGAGAGAACGTGCACGCACACATAATTCTTTAGGAGTCATATATATATTGCACCTACACTAAATATCCATTCATTACATTTGGCTCCCTGAGTCTTTTTCATCTCTCTTCGTTTGTCACTGGACCAAAAGTTCAAGTGTGAGCCACCGTGTTTTCTTTGGGCTGTGCTTGCCAAGGATCTCATTGGCAAAATCTGTCACAGCTGAATTGAAGGTGGTGGTCGTGGTGTTGACATCTACTTCACCAGCTCCCAAAATGAGCAATGGTGGACATTTCCCTCCAATTGTGGTTTGGAATATTTCTTCCACCTCCGGGTCTTGCAGTTTGTCCTTGTCTGGTGCACTTTGCTGTGTTTACTCACTTCAAGTGGAGCCGGAAAGACATCATCACGAGATCGTGATCACTTCCGATGTCTGCTCCTGAAAACGTGCATGTACTGCCAATGTTCACGCTTGGTCTGAAGCGTTTCTTGACCATGATGCAGTCAATCTGGTTGTGATGCTCTCCAATGGGAATGTGGCAGGCCCATCGTCTGGACTTTTTGTGGAGACCAAGTTTGTCTCGTTGTTTCATTAGGGTCCACATATCTGTCCCCAATTGTGGTACGCATCTTGGCCAACCATGTCCTTCTTCGGCACTTGGTCAAGGACAGCCTGCAGATTGTCATAGAAATTCTCCAATTTGCTGTCGTCATAGTCTGATGTTGAGGCATAGGCCTGGATGATGGTGATGTTGAAAGGGGGCTGCTCTCAGACGGATGCTAATGATTCTACTGGAGACAGGGCGGCAACCCATGACAGTGGCTAGAATGTCTTTGTGGACCAAGAGTCCAACGCCGAGTTCGTGCCTGTCATCTCTCCCGCTGAAATAAAGCTTGTGGTCTTTGTCGGTCGTTGTTATCATCATTAAATCTTTGTTAACCCAAAATATTTTTTTAAACGCCTTTCAAGTATGCGTACAGTCTCACCATTATTCCACTTCTTGTGGCCTCATTGTATCCTTAATTTAAACCAGATGTGAGACATCTATCTATCAACCTTTCTAAAGACCCTATTATGTCATTATCCCCTCTACAATTTCGTGGTGCAAATTTCAATCTGTGCCACACATACAAAGGGCCTTGCGACAGACATATTTCTCCTGTTGCTTTTTTGTCTGGGGGGAACTATTTTGCCCGCGACCGCAAGTGGCAGAGGAGGAAGAAATTAAAGAGATCGGTGATTTGTGAGCACTGGGACCCCCGAAACACAAGACACTCTCGCCACAACAACTCACTCGCCGCCATGACCATAAAAGAAGAAGAAGAAGAAGAAGAAGAAGAAGAAGAAGAAGCAGAAGAAGAAGAAGAAGAAGAAGAAGAAGAAGAAGAAGAAGAAGAAGAAGAAAGGTTAGTGAAGTAAGCTGTAGAAAAGCCACAGACAACATAAATCTAGGGACTGTTCTAACTTACTTTCGGCAAGTCGTCCGGAGCCAGCGAGAGAGAGAGAGAGAGAGAGAGAGAGAGAGAGAGAGAGAGAGAGAGAGAGAGAGAGTTGGCAATTTGATGTCTTTAGCAACGTAACCCTCAGACAGGGTTTAAAGCAAATTACCAAACATTTTAAGAACATTTCAACATTTATAAGCTAATGTTAATTTAAAAATAAATAAATATATAAATGTACAATCGATGCATGCAGCTTACCACAGAAAAATATGCTAAAAATATATAAGAAAAGTGTGATTACATTATTGTCAATATGGCTGAACCAAACAAACACTCAATTCATTGTTCTACAACACACAAACATACATTTGTTCCAAGTGGACAAAGTGACAAATCTCTCAATTTCTCAATTACATCATTCATTACACAAAGAAATAATAACAAATGCTTTTCTCTACATCGCAACAATTAGTTAATTCTTGATTTTCATCCTTACATGCAAGCAGTTTTATTACCTTCTGCTGCGACCTATTACACTGTAACATATTTGATATCGGTATGCAATTTCTGCGTATAGATTCATATGCAGGACAAACAAACAAAAAGTGATATCCATCTTCTAAATGGTGACCACAAAGAGGGCATCCAGTGTCGACAGACTGATCCTCCGTCGTAAAACACAATTTGCAGCAGCTGAGGCCAGTTGCTCCGATCCTGAATATCACTAGAGAATCTCGGTGCCATTAATTAGTAATAAAATGTATGTCCCTTTCAGCTTCACAAAAATTCTTGACAAAAATAAAGCCAACTGTATTTATCTGTACTTCAAATTTGTGCGTGCCAGTTTTGTCTGAAACAGGCAATTAGTCTGTAAGAAAATTCTGATATAAATCACATATCAGTGTTGAGAGATCCAGATAATGTTCAACTCATTTTCATATAAAATTCGTTTGATTTTAGAAATCCAGTTCAAATTACCTTTTTTCGTGTTGTGCAAGCATAATTTTATAGGTCTGCTGGCTCAATCTTGATTTTGGCAGTTTAAGAACTCTCATCAAGTATTTAACACACTTTAAATATGTTCTTATGTACAAGAGGTGCCGGCCTGTTTCACCGTGCAACATTTTGTTGGAGGCATGCAAAGGGACATTTAAAACATTTTTCTATCTGAGACCCACTTTCCTGCAACACCCATATTCAGCAGAATATGTCACGATTTGTGCGTCAAATAGTTTGCAGAATACAATCGAACTTGACACTCCAATTTTACTCCATGATTCCAGGATTTTTATTACATTTTTTTATTTTCCTTTCTGCAGACCTCCTGACAAGACACTTAGTTTTGTCGTAAATACCACACCAGTCTACGTTCCAGGGTAAGGCTGCTGCGCTCCCTTGCCATTTCCATCTTCCTATACGCTTGCGAAACATGGACCCTCGCAGCAGACCTACAACGAAGAATGCAAAGCATGGAGATGAGGTGCTACAGAAGACTTCTTTGCATTTTTCTATACCCAACAAATCACCAACGACGAAGTCCGACAGACCATCACACAAGCCATTGGGCAACACGATGACCTGCTCACAGTGGTGGAGAAACGGAAACTCCGATGGTATGGCCACGTCACCAGATCATCAGACCTTGCAAAGACCATCCTGCAAGGCACGGTGCAAGGAGTCAGAAGAAGAGGGAGACAGAAAAAGAGGTGGGAGGACAGCATTCAAGAATGGACTGGCTTGAAACTGAGCGAAGCCATGAGAGTTGCTGAGGATATACATGTAGAAAGATGGAATACGCTGGTCAAACGATCACTCGTGGTGCCCCAACGACCTTCGAGTTACGGGATAAGATTGAATAGGACGAAACCACAGAGAGAGAGATAGAGAGAAAGAGAGAGAGAGAGAGAGAGAGAGAGAGAGAGTGAGAGAGAGAGAGAGAGAGTGAGTGTCATGAACTGGCTAGTTTAAACTCTGCTCATTGACTATTCAGCCTTGTGTAGTTTTTGTAACAGTAGAGAGTCAGTATATAACACAGCAGCAATAAAAGTACACACCGCGAGCCCGACCCACGCTGCGTAGTTAATCAGCACTGTGTGCGAGAGTCGTAAATATTTTACCCAATGAGAGCTTAGGCAAAGCGGTTCGAGCCAGTTTGACTGGGTCCGAGCCTAACACAGCTTTGGTCAGTTGGGAGGAATACACCGAAGTGTTAACAGCTAGAAAGCTGGCCGAGAAATCTCTCCACACTTAGACCAGGAAGCAGGACTTAGAATCTTAGAATTCTATC
>CM072515.1:79770712-79925712 GCA_036898135.1 Oncomelania hupensis
ACACAATATCGCTAACAAACAGAAATGACAACAGTGACATACACAATATCGCTAACAAACAGAAATGACAACAGTGACATACACAATATCGCTAACAAACAGAAATGACAACAGTGACATACACAATATCGCTAACAAACAGAAATGACAACAGTGACATACACAATATCGCTAACAAACAGAAATGACAACAGTGACATACACAATATCGCTAACAAACAGAAATGACAACAGTGACATACACAATATCGCTAACAAACAGAAATGACAACAGTGACATACACAATATCGCTAACAAACAGAAATGACAACAGTGACATACACAATATCGCTAACAAACAGAAATGACAACAGTGACATACACAATATCGCTAACAAACAGAAATGACAACAGTGACATACACAATATCGCTGACAAACAGAAATGACAACAGTGACATACACAATATCGCTGACAAACAGAAATGACAACAGTGACATACACAATATCGCTGACAAACAGAAATGACAACAGTGACATACACAATATCGCTAACAAACAGAAATGACAACAGTGACATACACAATATCGCTAACAAACAGAAATGACAACAGTGACATACACAATATCGCTAACAAACAGAAATGACAACAGTGACATACACAATATCGCTAACAAACAGAAATGACAACAGTGACATACACAATATCGCTAACAAACAGAAATGATAACTGTGACATACACAATATCGCTAACAAACAGAAATGACAACTGTGACATACACAATATCGCTAACAAACAGAAATGACAACAGTGACATACACAATATCGCTAACAAACAGAAATGACAACAGTGACATACACAATATCGCTAACAAACAGAAATGACAACAGTGACATACACAATATCGCTAACAAACAGAAATGACAACAGTGACATACACAATATCGCTAACAAACAGAAATGACAACAGTGACATACACAATATCGCTAACAAACAGAAATGACAACAGTGACATACACAATATCGCTAACAAACAGAAATGACAACAGTGACATACACAATATCGCTAACAAACAGAAATGACAACAGTGACATACACAATATCGCTAACAAACAGAAATGACAACAGTGACATACACAATATCGCTAACAAACAGAAATGACAACAGCGACATACACAATATCGCTAACAAACAGAAATGACAACAGCGACATACACAATATCGCTAACAAACAGAAATGACAACAGTGACATACACAATATCGCTAACAAACAGAAATGACAACAGTGACATACACAATATCGCTAACAAACAGAAATGACAACAGTGACAGACACAATATCGCTAACAAACAGAAATGACAACAGTGACAGACACAATATCGCTAACAAACAGAAATGACAACAGTGACAGACACAATATCGCTAACAAACAGAAATGACAACAGTGACAGACACAATATCGCTAACAAACAGAAATGACAACAGTGACAGACACAATATCGCTAACAAACAGAAATGACAACAGCGACAGACACAATATCGGTAACAAACAGAAATGACAACAGCGACATACACAATATCGCTAACAAACAGAAATGACAACAGCGACAAACACAATATCGCTAACAAACAGAAATGACAACAGCGACATACACAATATCGCTAACAAACAGAAATGACAACAGCGACATACACAATATCGCTAACAAACAGAAATGACAACAGCGACATACACAATATCGCTAACAAACAGAAATGACAACAGCGACATACACAATATCGCTAACAAACAGAAATGACAACAGCGACATACACAATATCGCTAACAAACAGAAATGACAACAGCGACATACACAATATCGCTAACAAACAGAAATGACAACAGTGACATACACAATATCGCTAACAAACAGAAATGACAACAGTGACATACACAATATCGCTAACAAACAGAAATGACAACAGTAACATACACAATATCGCTAACAAACAGAAATGACAACAGTGACATACACAATAGCGCTAACAAACAGAAATGACAACAGTGACATACACAATATAGCTAACAAACAGAAATGACAACAGTGACAGACACATTATCGCTAACAGACAGAAATGACAACAGTGACATACACAATATCGCTAACAAACAGAAATGACAACAGTGACATACACAGTATCGCTAACAAACAGAAATGACAACAGTGACATACACAATATCGCTAACAAACAGAAATGACAACAGTGACATACACAGTATCCCTAAAAGACAGAAATAACAGTGACAGACACATTATTGCTAACATATAAATATAACATAAATATATATTTATTGACTTCAGACAAAATCCTACTGCTATTCCTGATCTTTTGCCTGATGGCAGCAAAGTTGAACAGGTGATTGAATAGAGGTACCTCGGAACCACAGGCGCTTGTATCAGGACACGCGAGCGCCTATGCCTGTGCTCGAAACCGTTCTCGATGAGACTCTCAGTTTTACCCCCAACAACGAACACCTTTACCGGTAATATTAGTCACGAATCTTTGGCCTCCAGATACAAGTCTGGCATATGCCTTACAGAAGAACAAGAAGTCTTGGACAGATGGACAGAGTACTGCTCTGACCTTTACAGCCATACACCAAATGGAGACCCATCAGTTCTAGCATGTCCCGAGAACAGAGAAGAAGAAGAAATCCTCCCAATTCTCCGGGAAGAAGTTGAGGCAGCAGTGCAAGCGCTAAAGAAAGGGAAGTCAGCGGGAGTGGACAACATACCCGCGGAACTGCTACAAGCAGGAGGAGAAGCGATGATTGATGCCCTCACCATTATCTGTAACAAGATCTGGCAGAGTGGGGAGTGGCCTATACCATGGACCCAGTCGCTTGTCATCACTCTTCCCAAAAAAGGTAACCTTCAGGAGTGTGAAAATTACCGGACCATCAGCCTCATCAGCCATCCCAGCAAGGTCCTCCTGAAAATAATACTCAACAGGTTGAAACCCCAAGCTGAACAAATCATAGCTGAAGAACAAGCAGGATTCAGGGCAGGGCGAAGTACCACTGAGCAGATTTTCAACCTCAGAATAATCTGTGAGAAATACCTACAGCACCAACAACATCTATATCATGTGTTCATAGACTTCAAGAAGGCGTTTGACCGAGTCTGGCATGCAGCTCTATGGGCAACAATGAAAGTGTACAACATCAGCCCTAAAATTATTGAAGTCATCAAAAGCCTGTATGACAAGGCTACCAGTGCAGTCCTCCACAACAGAGCCATCGGGAATTGGTTCAGAACAACAATCGGCGTGCGTCAAGGATGCCTACTCTCTCCAACACTCTTCAACATCTTCCTAGAGCGCATCATGTCGGATGCTCTTGCAGACCATGAAGGCACAGTCAGCATAGGGGGTAGAGCAATCTCCAATCTTCGTTTTGCAGATGACATTGATGGATTGGCTGGAGAGGAACAAGAACTTGAACAGCTGGTACAGAGGCTTGACACCACCTCCAAAGCCTATGGAATGGAAATAAGTGCAGAGAAGACCAAAATGATGACCAACAACACCAATGGCATCAATACGGACATCAAAGTCCAAGGCCAATCCCTCGACACAGTGCATAGCTTCAAATATTTAGGAGCCATTGTATCAGACAATGGGTCCCGACAGGAAGTCCTCTCCAGGATCGCACAAACAACTGCTGCCCTGACAAGGTTGAAGCCCATTTGGAAAGACAGGACCATCAGTCTACATTCCAAAGTAAGACTGCTGCGCTCCCTTGTCATCTCCATCTTCCTATATGCTTGCGAAGCATGGACCCTCACAGCAGATCTCCAACGAAGAATACAAAGCATGGAGATGAGGTGCTACAGAAGACTTCTGGGCATTTCCTATACCCAACACATCACCAACGACGAAGTCCGACAGACCATCACACAAGCCATTGGACAACACGATGACCTGCTAACAGTGGTGAAGAAACGGAAACTTCGGTGGTATGGCCACGTCACCAGATCATCAGGCCTTGCAAAGACTATTCTGCAAGGCACAGTGCAAGGAGGTAGAAGAAGAGGGAGACCGAAAAAGAGGTGGGAGGACAACATTCGAGAATGGACTGGTTTGACACTGAGCGAAGCCATCAGGGCTGCTGAGGACAGAGAAAGATGGAGTATGCTGGTTAAACGATCATCTGTGGTGCCCCTACGACCTTCGGGTTACGGGACAGGATAGGATAGGATACTCAGGAAACTAACTGTTGACCCTGACATTCTTCAATTGTTTTATCGTGCTTATATTGAAACTGTTTTAAGATTTTCTTTTATGTGCTGGTATGGAAGTGCGTCTGTGAAGAACAAAAGTGTGCTAAATTGTGTTGCCAATGTATGCAGTAAAATTGTGGGAAGGCAGCAAGACAGCCTGAGTGTTTTGTATGACTGGCGTGTTGTGGATGTGTGTAGTATGATTGTGGGAAGGCAGCAAGACAGCTTGAGTGTTTTGTATGACTGGCGTGGGGTGCCAAAGGCAACAACCATTCTGCACGACTGCAGACAAGTGTTGGCAAGTATAAACTCCTCCCATCATGCAGAGGATATCGAGTACCAAAATTCAGGACTGTATGTTTTATCCTATCCTATCCTATCCCGTAAGTCGAAGGTCTTTGAGGCATCACAGATTATCGTTTAACCGGTGTACTCCATCTTTCTCTGTCCTCAGCAACCCTAATGGCTTTGTTCAGTGTCAATCCAGTCCATTCTCGATTGTTGTCTTCCCACCTCTTTTTCAGTCTCCCTCTTCTTCTACCTCCTTGCACCGTGGCTTGCAGGATGGTCTTTGCAAGGTCTGATGCTCTGGTGACGTGGCCCCCATGTCATGTCATAGTGTTTTCCAATACCTTGTGTGATGGTCTGTCAGATGTGATGGTGATGTGCAGGGATATAGAAAATGCCTGAAAGTTTTCTGTAGCACCTCATATCGATGCATTGTATTCTTCGTTGTAGATCTGCTGTGAGGGTCCATTTTTCGCAAGCGTATAAGAAGATGAAGATGACGAGGGAGTGCAGCAGCCTTACCTAATTGGTATGTAGACTGATGGTCCTGTCTTTCCAAATGGGCTTCAACCTTGTCAGGGCACCAATTGTTTGTGCGATCCTGGAGAGGACTTCCTGTCGGGACCCATTGTCTGTTACAATGGCTTCTAAATATTTGAAACTGTGCACTGTGTTGAGGGATTGGCCTTGAACTTTGATGTCCATGTTGATGCCATTGGTGTTATTGGTCATCATTTTGGTCTTCTCTGCACTTATTTCCATTCCATAAGCACTGGAGGTGGTGTCAAGCCTCTGTACCAGCTGTTCTAGTTCTTGTTCCTCTCTAGCCAATCCATCAATGTCGTCCGCAAAACGGAGGTTGGAGATTGCACTACCCCTTATACTGAATGTGCCTTCGTGATCGGCAAGGGCATCTGACATGATTCGCTCTAAGAAGATGTTAAAGAGTGCTGGAGAGAGTAGGCATCCTTGACGCACACTGATTGTTGTTCTGAACCAGTTTCCGATGTCACTGTTGTGGAGGACTGCACTGGTAGCCTTATCATACAGGCTTTTGATGACTTCAGTAATTTTAGGGCTGATGTTGTACACTCTCATGGTTGCCACAGAGCTGCATGCCAGACTCGGTCAAACGCTTTCTTGAAGTCTACAAACACATGACATGATGTAGATGTTGTTGGTGCTGTAGGTATTTCTCGCAGATTATTCTGAGGTTGAAAATCAGTTCATTGGTACTTCGCCCTGCACAGAATCCTGCTTGTTCTTCAGCTATGATTTGTTCAGTTTGGGGTTTCAACCCGTTGAGTATTATTTTCAGGAGGACCCTTCTGGGATGGCTGATGAGGCTGATGGTGCGGTAATTTTCACACTCCTGAAAGTTATCTTTTTTTAGAAGAGTGGTCACAAGCGACTGGGTGCATGGTGTATGCCACTTCCCACTTCGCCAGATCTTGTTACAGATAATGGTGAGGGCATCAATCATCGCTTCTCCTCCTGCTAGAAGCAATTCCGCGGGTATGTTGTCCACTCCCGCTGACTTCCCCTTTTTCAGCGATTGCATTTCTGCCTCAACTTCTTCTCCGAGAATTGGGATGATTTCTTCTTCTTATTTGTTCTTGTGACATGCTAGAACTGATGGGTCTCCGTTTGGTGTGTGGTTGTAAAGATCAGAGCAGTATTCTGTCAATCTATCCAAGACTTCTTGTTCTTCTGTAAGGCATGTACCAGACTTGCTTTGGATCGTGGAGACCTTGGGCTTTTAACACTTGTCAGCCGCTTCACAGTCTGGTATGTTTTCTTGCTGTTGTTCTTGTTCAGACTGTTCTCTACGTGTATTTCCTGGCATTGATCTTCTGTCCAGTTCTCATTTGCTGTGCACATGCCTTTTCGGATGTCATTGTTGATTTTTCGGTAGACATCAGCTCCTTATGAGGTGTTCTTTTTCTTTTTCATCTCCCTTCGATTATTACACAGATCCACAAATTTGGTGTGATCCACGGTTTTTTGTTTGGGCGGTGCTTGCCAAGGATCTCAGTGGCGGCATCTGTCACCGTTGAGTTGAAGGTGGTGGTCATGGTGTTTACGTCTACATCACCAACTCCCAAAATGAGCAGTGGTGCAAATTTCCCTCCAATTGCGGCTTGAAATATTTCTGCCGCCTCCGGGTCTTGCAGTTTGTCCAGGTCGAACTTCAGTTTGGTGCACTCACTTTGTATGTTTTAAGAACACTGTCATTCCAAAGCCAATAGCCATTTTGAACAGCTGAATGTTATATGTCTTATGCACTTTCGGTTTCTGTAGTAGTGTGTGTATGTGGTGTGTGTGTGTGTGTGTGTGCATGTGTGTGGTGTATGTGTGTGGTTTTGTTTGTTTGTGTGTGTGTGGTGTATGTATGGGGGTGTGTAGGCGTGTATTTGTGTGTCTGAATGTGCATACAGGAAATATTAAGAATGTAAAGAATGTAATAATTTAATTATTTTACTTTTTTAAAAACAATTTCATGATTTACTACTGTAGCCATGTATCGGATTTTAATAATGTGTTTAATAAGAGGATTATGTTTACATTACTTTACTTCATGTGATTTAAATAAAAGTTTGCAATGTATAATGTTTTGTTACTCACAAGTCTTTCTGGTGTGTGTGTGTTGACATGTATTTATCATTATGTGTACTTTGTATATTTTTTTTAAGTATTTGTGATACTAAGTTGGAACCTAAATGGCATTACTCTTTTGAGATTATAAAGTATTCGTATTCGTAAATAACAATAGTGACAGACAGTATCGCTAACAGACAGAAATAACAGTGACAGATACAGTATCACCAACAGACAGAAATAACAGTGACAGACACAGTATCACCAGCAGACAGAAATAACAGTGACAGACACAGTATCACCAACAGACAAAAATAACAGTGACAGACATCGCTAACAGACATGAATAATAATAGTGACAGACACAGTATCGCTAACAGACAGAAATAACAGTGACAGATACAGTATCACCAACAGACAGAAATAACAGTGACAGACACAGTATCACCAGCAGACAGAAATAACAGTGACAGACACAGTATCACCAACAGACAACAATAACAGTGACAGACATCGCTAACAGACAGGAATAATAATAGTGACAGACACAGTATCGCTAACAGACAGAAATAACAACAGTGACAGACACTAACTGACAGAAATAATAACAGTGACAGACACAGTATCGCTAACAGACAAAAATAACAGTGATAGATACAGTACAGTATAGCTAACAGACAGAAACAGAATCGTTAACAGACAGAAATAATAATAGTGACAGAAACAGTATCGCTAACAGACAGAAATAACAGTGACAGACACAGTACTAATATCTACTGTCTTCCTTCTCTCTTTCTTCACACGAAGAAGGGAGGAAGGGGAGTTGGGAGGGGGAGTGAATGGAGAGGGTGGGCAGGACGAGGTGAGAGAGACGCCAATAACCAACACCCATTGTAGCAGTTGTTTTGTGAAGCTTTCTGCACACCACAGAAAGAGAGGGAGAGAAAGAGAGAGACAGACAACGAGACAGAGACAGACAGACCTACAGGCAGAGAGACAGACAACGAGACAGAGACAGACAGACCTACAGGCAGAGAGACAGACAACAAGACAGAGACAGACAGACCTACAGGCAGAGAGACAGACAACGAGACAGAGACAGACAGACCTACAGGCAGAGAGACAGATAACGAGACAGAGACAGACAGACCTACAGGCAGAGAGACAGACAACGAGACAGAGACAGACAGACCTACAGGCAGAGAGACAGACAACGAGACAGAGACAGACAGACCTACAGGCAGAGAGACAGATAACGAGACAGAGACAGACAGACCTACAGGCAGATAGAAAGACAACGAGACAGAGACAGACAGACCTACAGGCAGAGAGACAAACAACGAGACAGAGACAGACAGACCTACAGGCAGAGAGACAAAGAGCAAGTATTCGCCAGGAAATATTAAAATCGCCAGCATTAACTTATTATCAAGTTACAAGAGTTGTTATTGTTGCTAAAATCCTGAAGAAACAACAACAAACCTTGGGTAAACGTGTATTGCAGCTTTTTTTTAAAAGCTAACTACGTAATACTTTGTACAAAATACATATTAGTGATTTGAAATGAGCTCACAGCTGTGTTAACAGCTACCACATAATATGACACTGACAGCTTGTCATTTACCGCTAGCTAAAACTGGTCACAGCACGTCAGACACACAGACACAACACGCACGCAAAAAAAAAAAAACAAACAACAACCAAAAAAAAAACGCGCACGCAAGCATACGCAAAAGCACAACAAAATACACGTGACCTGGTGTAGGAAAAATAAACCACATAATGATTCGCACCCATATGCAAAACAACATATGCACGCATACTCAAACACACGTATACAAAGACTCTCTCTCTCTCAACACACACACACACACACTCAAACACACACACACACCTTCTTCCTCCGCCCCTTCCCTCCCACTCACACCCAGCACCGCCCCTCAATACTAACACGCACACACTTTCTACCACTAGCGTTATTTAGACATTTTCATGTTACTATTTGATTAATTTTGTTTTAATTGTAGAGATAAAGGTGTTAAAGTTAGGGTTAGGTGTTTTTCATTTCGCTAGACGGAAACCTATTGTTTCGTTGCCGTCGCGCTTTGACTTCGGGAGAGTTCGGTAACTTGGACCTGGACGTAAATTGGACCACTGCATAATCTCTGAAACTAAGGAACTCCTGATTTTGGTTCTTCTTAGAGGCGTATATGTCAATTACCTCACCCGCACAGGTCCCTTGCAAGGAGGTAGAAGAAGAGGGAGACCGAAAAAGAGGTGGGAGGACAACATTCGCGAATGGACTGGTTTGACACTGAGCGAAACCATCAGGGTTGCTGAGGACAGAGAAAGATGGAGTACGTTGGTTAAACGATCATCTGTGGTGCCCCTACGACCTCCGAGTTACGGGATAGGATAGGATAGGATTGCATATGTCCCATGGCGTTTACAAAAAGAAGACACGCGGACGGGGAGCTCAACTAGTTTTCTTCCATTGTTTTCTAAAATATTGTTTGACAATCTTTGGTGAACATTTGATTTATGAAAGAATTAAATGTATGTGGATGATGTTGTGAACAGTAATAATAATAATAATAATAATAATAATAATAATAATAATAATAATAATAATAATAATAATAATAATAATAATAATAATAATAATAATATATTATAATAATAATAATATATAATAATAATAATATATAATAATAATAATAATAATGTAAAGATAGTCCCATAGCCGTGTGGCCGTAGGGGAGCGTGATGTTGGAGATCACACTTATCTTGGGCCAGCGTAATAAGGGTGATGCCCATCTCTCTCCCTCGCTGCTTTACCTTCCCTACCCTTAAGAGAGTAGGTACTCAGTCACAGTGGAGTCAACTGGGGTCGTTGTTATTTGTCGCTTCACGTTTTGCGGTTACCCATCCAAGTGCTAACCGCACTGGACGGTGCTTAACTTGCGACACAGTAGTGAGTGCTCCAACCTCTGCGCTATCCGACACCCCTTATAATAATAATAATAATAATAATAATAATAATAATTATAATAATAATAATGATAATAATAATAATAATAATAATAATAATAATAATAATAATAATAATAATAATTATTATTATTATTATTATTATTATTATTATTATTATTATTATTATTATTATTATTATTATTATTATTATTAATTTATTTCATTCGAAAACAAATCAACGCTTTTCCCTCATGGAGAAGCTCATAGCGCAAAAATCCGGTAATTTTGCAGTATTTCAGTTAATAAAAAACCTGTTAGTGTTCTTCGAGCATCTGGCATTTGCTGCAAATTCACAAGTACTAGTGAACGTTTAAATTAAGTCCCCTTTCTGTTCGTATATTAAACCAGTGGTGAAAGATAGCCGCCAATATGTCTCCTATATGCCATGGTGTCCGGGGACGTTAAAATGTATTTTATCGAATCGAATCGTAGCCGCCAAGGTTCAAATTACACTCACATCATTTTGTTATATAGGGAATGGACGCTGTTTGATTTATGTGTTAGTGTTTGTACGTAGGTGTGTGTGGGTGTGTGTGTGTGTGTGTGTGTTCGCACTAGTGTGTGTGCGTGTGTGTGTGTGTGCGCGCGCGAACTGTGCATGTGTGTTTTGTTTGTGTGTGTGTGTAAGTGTGTGTGCGCGCGCGCAATCAATGCTCACGTGATTTTAAGTAGGCAATTCTGCCATCAAAAGCGGTATAAAAATCAATCACAGTAATTTGTTTTTTAAAACAACAACTATAAAATAATATACTCACTCGGTCTTAAGCACAGGCGTTGTTTCTCACAACTATTACTTATCAATCGTAGCTTAATAACGTAATTAAAATTATTAACATACTACCGTAATTAAAATCACACATAAAAACTCGAAAGGCAAAGCCAAAATGGCTCCCATGCTCTTTATGGACCTTACAATATTTAACATGCAAATGTGTGCCCAGAAAAAAAACATGAAATGGTGGCACTAAAATGCAGAGCAACACCGACTATGATCTTTCTATGCTCTTGACCTCCAGCTCCAAATGCATTCATGTACTATCAAGTAAACTACAGCAAAAGTTGTATTATGCCAAAAACATTGAACTTGGGATGACCTTGACCTTGGGATGACCTTGACCTTTACGTGACCTCTCACGCTTATGTATGAGTAAATAACCCAATGTTATTGCGTACTATGGGTTAAATACACAGTTATTCTACTGTACGATGACCGGTATTGTCTGTTTTTGCAAGGCATAAAACGACCTTGACCTTCACGATCAACGCAAAAACTGAACATGTAGGAAAAGATAAACCTTTAAATACAACAACTTTGGACTTTAGATCTTCATAGTTTAAGGTCAAAGTCACTTCAAAATACCTTTTACTAACCGACTTTGGACAGCTCCAGTGACCTTGATCTTGGAATGAGGTTGATCAATTCACTGATCATTTATGAGGTCTCATGGATATACACCATCTTACCAAGTCCGGTTGTGATAGTTGAAATAGTTTCTGAGATATTAATTCACTTGCAAGTTTTGCACAAACAGCGGACAGACGTACACTTTTTTAAAATGTCATTTTTGGACTAACCAGGACTCATTTTGCACAGATTTGCAAACATATGGATTTTATTTAATTTTTTAAGAGGGGGGCGGGGGGAGGGGGATGGAGGGTAGGGAGTATATAATAATAATAATAATAATAATAATAACAGGCAATTTATACAGCGCTTTCCAAAATCACAAAGCGCTTTACACAAACAAATGTAAACACAACATGCGTACATTGATTGGTCAATAACACGCAACCACATATACATCTCAACTGTGTCCAACTCGTGATGGTCTCCTATACGCTGAAGTGTCCGGGGACGGTAATCTATCAATCCTATCCCAACTCGTTAGCTAAACACTCATATGTTTATTTACTAGTAACCCGGAATGCTTTCCTAGCTACACAACCACATGTCGTTGTTGGTGAAAGTATTTGAAAGAATAACTTAAAAAAAAAAAAGAAGCTTATACCAAGCGAGTGCATTGCTCTACTCTTAAGAGAAAGTCTTTCTGAAGTTATACAAATCTTTATTAAAATGTGTTTAATGCTGTTGTCGTTTTAGCGCGATGTTACTTATTATGTGTGTTAGTGCGTAGGTGAGTGTTTGCCTAGGTAAGTGTGTGTGTGTGTGTGTGTGTGTGTGTGTGTGTGTGTGTGTGTGTGTGATAGAGAGAGATGCAAGTACAATTTATTAAATAATTGGATATTTTAGTAGGTGTTTACACTATGTGCGTATAAATTGAACCTAGGTCCAAGTTACCCCACGTTTAAGTTCAGTTTGCTCGCTTGTGTGTCTAAATTGGACTTTCACAACTGTTTTGTTTTTTTAAATCAGTCTCAGACAGAAACAACATTCTTCATTTGAGGCCACATAGGTTTAATGTGTACCTTTTAACTGACGTTCATGTTTGTGGCTTTTGCCTACTTTCCACCAAAATATTGAAGAAGTTCCTTAAGGCGTTCATCTTTATCCACTTCGCTTACGACGCCGTAGGCTGGCAAACTACAGACGTTTCGGCGTCGTCGTTCGCGTCTGCGATGATGATGCTGTTGCCGCAAAGTGGTGTTGCTGTTGCTGCTGCGTCGTGGTAAAGCGTGCCCTCGCTCTCGCTCTCAAGTTTTTTGGGTCTCCTCACAGATAATGTGAAGGAAATTCCCCGACTGTGGCCTGTGATTTCCATATGGTAACGTCTAAAATACAGCGATATTTATGTAAGCCAGGAGTTGTACGTGAAGTTCATTAACCTAAATTTTATGTGCAGTTAATCGAAGAAGACTTTAAGTGAAGTTAACCGAGTGAATTATTTAATGTGTTGTTTGTTAATAGAGAAGAGTTGTGTGTTATTGAAAACAAATGTTATTGATGAAAACAAACAAACAAACACAAAATTTATTTTACCGTGTAGTTGTAATATAATTATGTATGTTTTGTTATTACGGAGAGTTTCCGTGAGGTGAGAATAGACTCAATTTATGCTGTGAAGAGAGAGAGAGAGAGAGAGAGAGAGAGAGAGAGAGAGAGAGAGAGAGAGAGAGAGAGAGAGAGAGAGAGAAGTTTGAGTTAAAAAAAATATAAATACCAATTTTGTTTAAGATAAAAAAATACATTTATTTGGTGTGTATTGAGAGACTTTTATACCTGATATTATTATGTGATCAAACTTTGGTTTATAGTTGTAAGTGTATTTGTGTACATGCGTGTACATATTATGTGGAGAAGCCTTTTTGTACGTTATATTAACTCGTGTACACGAAAGTTTGTATTTTCGTTTTAATTTCCCACAATGAAACCAATTCTGAGGCGGTTTTGAGTGATTCTGTAACATTTGCTGAAGATTCGAGTAGTCTTGGTCTAGTTGCAATGTGCAAAAATACTCCAGTTTTAATTCTTGAAATGAAATTGGAAGACAGAATTGCGAGGTGAATTATTTTGGTTTATTAATCAGCGAAGCGTAAGCGTGTTTTATTTGATTACTTATTTAGTCTTTATCGTGGTTATACAGCGCTTTCCCAGCAACAGCTTCTACAGGTGTTGGCAGATACAGGAGCTAGCTAACTCAAGTTAGCTGTCTAACCCTTTTGGTGTCTTAGGCGCGGCACATCGTCTGACAACCTAGACAACTGAGCCCACTCCCGGGCGTAGTGCTAGCTGGCTGTAGTGATGTCGCTGGAGCTTACTCGTCTGGGACATGAGCGTCCGAATATTTAACGTCCGTGCTATGGAATGTGTGCTTGCACAGACAAGACCTCGGTTTATACTCTTATCAAGGGATTTGGTGAGAGCTTTGTAAAATAAAATTCTGAGCCAGTGTCCAATTTTAGATTTTTTTTGAATTTGTTGAGAGAAAAGCCAATGATTTGTCCGTCCGAGCTTTGAAACTAATGTAGGGATTTCTTCGAAACTTGGCACGTAGTTACAACATCAAGACGCCTACCAGCTGACGCAATATTTTGACTATCTGTTGACGTCATCATAGTGACGCCATCTGGAGTGATTTGGTTCAAATTTGGTATGTACTTACATATTATATGCCTTCAACACAATACCAAGCTTATGCAAATCGAGTGAGTCATAGCGACGTCATTTTTTTAAATTTTTTTTTTTTTAAAAAGATTCTTTTAAAGTGTTGTCCAGTAAATGTTATGCAATTAGAGTGTGTAGATGCTTTAAACCTAAAGCTACATGGCAGTTTACAAGAAAACATGACTGAGTGCAATAAATAAACATATGCTGACGGGATTGGAACCTCGTACGTAACAGATGAACCCTTAAGTGCTCCCGAGGGAACTTTGCACCCGTTAGGGTCCGGCACTTGGTTTCCTTTATTGTTTGAATAAAAAGTTTGAGTTAAACACATTTTGAAAAGTGTATTAAGTATGATGGTTATTCAAGACGCTTGTGACAGAAATCGTGAAATGTTAACTGTACATAGACTGAGATGTGTTTGACATAAATGTCTTTCTTTGTCTTTGACCTTTTGATTGAAGATTTTTCAAGAGGTTGCGTTTGAAAGTTTGTTTGAATGTTTAAGAGTAACATGTTTGTTTTTTTAAGATTTGATCCATTTTATAATATTTTAAGATAACGCCTCTCTGGTCCTGATTTGGCTCAGAAGAGTCCGCTGGACCTAAAGCAATAACCATGTAATGTAATGTAATGTCGGAAATTACAGCACACACACACATCCACACACACACACACACACACACACACACACACACACACAGAGGCGCGCGCGCACTCGCGTTAACTGCATCGAGTGTTCCCAATATTTATTTCTTTTCTTTGAGTTTTTTTTTGGGAGCTGGCAAATGCGCTATATAAACCAACATTACTGTTGATGGCAATACTGCCTTTAGTCTGCCCTTACTTAGGACATGGCGCTATATAAACCAACATTACTGTTGATGGCAATACTGTTTTTAGTCTGCCCTTACTTAGGACATGGCGCTATATAAACCAACATTACTGTTCATGGCAATACTGTTTTTAGTCTGCCCTTACTTAGGACATGGCGCTATATAAACCAACATTACTGTTCATAACAATACTGTTTTTAGTCTGCCCTTACTTAGGACATGGCGCTATATAAACCAACATTACTGTTCATGGCAATACTGTTTTTAGTCTGCCCTTACTTAGGAAATGGCGCTACATAAACCAACATTACTGTTCATGGCAATACTGTTTTTAGTCTGCCCTTACTAAGGAAATGGCGCTATATGAATCTTCTTCTTATTCTTCTTTATTATTATTATTATTATTATTATTATTATTATTATTATTATTATTATTATTATTATTATTATTATTATTATTATTATTATCCTTTCGTTTCTTTGTAAATAATAATAATTTCGAAAATGAAAATTATAAAGATAATTTATTTACTCAGTGCTGGGATAAATTTTTTTTTTTAAATCTCAACTATTCTGTTTTTCAGTCGTTACATGTTACATGTTAGTTCCGCGTTTTGTAGTAGGCCTAGTTGTTTGGCACGTGAAAAACGTGCTTTTAAAACTTCACAAACCGTACAGGTTAGAAAAGTCTAGGCTGTTTAAGAAATTTGTGGTTTTCATTCTGTAACAATTTCGTGCATTTTGGGATTGTTTCAACACATTCGTGTAACTTACAAAAGCACATACATACGTTTTGGGAAAACAGTTCTGGACAGGCTGGTTTCTCGTATACTGGCTGTTTTGCGAGTTTTGAACAAGGTTATTCTGAGGTTTTAAGTTAGTGATTTTTGTAACAGTCCTTTCCCGTATAATTGACAGTGTGATAACTTCGTGCATTTGTGAATGTTCGAACACATAATTACTGTTACATGAAAAATACAAATATACATTTTGCGACAGTAGTGTTTTGAAGACATTTTCTTCTTATATATCTATTATAAATTATAATGATTACTGGATTACTACTACTACTACTACTACTACTACTACTACTACTACTACTACTACTACTACTACTACTACTACTACTACTATTATTATTATTATTATTATTATTAATATTATTATTATTATTACTACTACTACTACTACTACTACTACTACTACTACTACTACTACTACTACTACTACTACTACTACTACTACTACTACTACTACTACTACTACTACTACAGGATGTTATCATGGAAATAAAGGGCGGCGATCTAACGAGATGGCTATAGGAAGGTATAACAGAAATATTTTGTTTTTACAATTTCGTTTGACTGCATCCAATACCGGCCATTAGCGGGGGAGGAAACCGTAGAACCCATAGAAAACCCGCGGTGACTTCAAACATCTCGTACTTAAGTCGAATAAGTGTGTCCCCTGCAGGGTTCCCGCGACCTTCTGACACTCTAATACCGACATTGTGACGTTCTTGTAGATTGTTCCTTCTGTGCATTAGACATCTGTTTTCCAAACGAGCGATATGATTTCTAAAATTTTAGTGTCAGTAACAAAAGCTTAGAACCTCAAATCACTGTAATTTGTTGAGTAATTAATATTATGTTTTGGAATGAAGCCTCATGCATTTCGGATTTTTACTTCGCAAGAACTGCTCCGCACAGCAATTGTTTCGTGATTTTGGTGATTGCAAACAGGTTCAAAGATCGTTGGAAAATGATGTTATTGAGGTGATATGGCCACGTTTTCGTACACATACGCACATACACACACACACACACACACCCACGCACACACACAAACCTACGTCATTTTGAATTGTACTTCACTTAGCAAAAACTTGCTCACAAACAAGATGTTTCTGATTCGGGGCCTGCTGACAAGTTTTTGAAAGCTGGTTGCAAAGTAACGTTATTGATTGGGTAAGTTTTGGTTTTGAGGGAAGCTGGTACGATTTGAATTAAGACCGTTTTCCAAAATCTGCTTTCAGTGCAAGCTATTTTTTGTCGTAAATTTACGTGACTGCAAGCATATTTGAAGGTGATAATGCAGATTTAGTCATGTTTTATTGTCAAAAGAGGACAGTGGCAAATTTGGATTTTTATTATAATTCAAAATAAGTTTCCAAGCAACCCATTTTGTGATTTCGGGAACGGCATACATTTGGTTTTGAAGTAAGAAATATCTTTCTCACGTTCTCATTGGATGTGTGGTTCTTGGTGATCCTTGTGGACTAAACCAACGTTTGTGCTTAAACAACGCAGGAAAAGACTGAACAAGAAAGCAAAAGAGAACTGCCAGAAAGGTAAGTGGAGTTGTTTTAAAATACTATTTTAACAAATTTGCATTTTCTGTTATACTTTAAAATCTTGTATCTTGTTTCAAGCTGTGCGTCACCGTGAAGGGGAGAATGGGAGACAGAGAGGGGAGAGAGAGAGAGAGAGAGAGAGAGAGAGAGAGAGAGAGAGAGAGAGAGAGAGAGAGAAGGATGAAACATCCTTAATGAGTGAGAGAGAGAGAGAGAGAGAGAGAGAGAGAGAGTGAGGGAGGGATGGTGTTACATGTGTTATTTATCAATTGTTGATTTAGCCCCGATGCTTGAATCTTGATATGTGTAACACGACATCGTTTATCCACGCAGCCTGTTCACTCAGCAACAAGGCAGGGGTCGTCGTATAAAGTTGTCCAACTTTATTCAGCAAACATCAACAACTGCATACAAGATCGCTTTCCGAAAATCACTTTAAAGATCATCATCAAAAAAACATCATCAATCACTCCACAAGGAATAAGGAAGCTTAATGTCCTAGTGCGTTAGCGTTAAGGACCAATCACCACGTCGCCGCCTTGACAACAAGGATCATCATCCTCATATCAAAACACTTCGTTATAGCAGACAACGCATTACTTAAGCCTCTCTGAAATCGAGAAAACATTCGAACATTCCAGCATGACGCAATAACACCTAATCAAAACAAAACTCGCCACCGGAACTATGCACTGTCTGACGTCATTAGGTTAGGAGAATCGCTTAGCTATTACTAGATCTATCTGGAAGATTCGGTCGACAATAAACACGCAATTCCAGAATATTCTCAATAATATCGACCGACGAAAATGATCAACGTTATACAAAGCTTCCTCTAGCAATAACGCAAAATCAAATGAAAGATGGATACACTCTGTTACTGTATGCTTTGCAAAACAAAATGATCCGATCTATCGCGTGCGTCTCAATCGTAACAGAGTGAGGGGAGAGACATAATTAATGAGAGAGAAAGAGAGAGGGAGAGGGAGAGAGAGAGAGAGGGGGGAGAGTGGGGTGGAAACAGGGTTAATACGCACCCCTCCTCCCTCTTCAAACCCCATCACCAAAACACACGTACACACACACACCTGCAAACACGCACACACACGCACACACACAGAAAAGGTGTGTTCCATTTGGGTTGATAAATGAAGGATTGAAAGAAGACGAAGACATCATGAAGAAAGGAAAGAAAGAAGAAATGAAGGCAGAAGAGATAAGAGGTTGAAAGAAGACGAAGACATCATGAAGAAAAGAAAGAAAGAAGAAATGAAGGCAGAAGAGATCAGAGATAGGAAAGAAAGAAAGATGAAATGAAGGCAGAAGAGATCAGAGATTTAAAGAAGACGAAGACATCATGAAGAAAAGAAAGAAAGATGAAATGAAGGCAGAAGAGATCAGAGATTGAAAGAAGACGAAGACATCATAAAGAAAAGAAAGAAAGATGAAATGAAGGCAGAAGAGATCAGAGATTTAAAGAAGACGAAGACATCATGAAGAAAGGAAAGAAAGACGAAATGAAGGCAGAAGAGATAAGAGATTGAAAGAAGACGAAGACATGAAGAAGAAAAGAAAGATCAAATGAAGGCAGAAGAGATATGAGATTGAAAGAAGACGAAGACATCAAGAAGAAAGGAAAGAAAGATCAAATGAAGGCAGAAGAGATCAGAGATTGAAAGGAAGAGAGGTAAAGAAGAAAAGAATGCAACCAAGGTGGGAAAGATGGATGGGTCAAACCAAAACCAAACAAGGAAGTTACAATAAAGCGTAGTAACGCATCTCAGATCAATAAAGGGGCGTTAAGGTTAGAAGAAAGAGAGAGAGAGAGAGAGAGAGAGAGAGAGAGAGAGAGAGAGAGAGAGAGGAGAGAGAGAGAGAGAGAGAGAGAGAGAGAGAGAGAGAGAGAGAGAGAGAGAGAGAGAGAGAGAAGAACAAGACGTAGAAGAAGAAGAAATTGCACACAACTTTAGTTGCAATGCTAATCCCTTTACAGGTAAATTTGTCCCCCGTAACCTTTCGTTCGTTGGGGAGAAAAGCGCTTGGACCTCTTTTGTGTAGGCCAGCTTAATGAGGGCGGTGCCTAACTGCTTTACCTTTCCTGGTTCCAAACAGATCCAGGTAGTCATTGACAGCTGGTGGACTGAGGTGTGTCGTGCGCTGCTTTCATTGGTGTGGGTGTGGGTGGGAGTGTGTGCGTGCGTGTGTGTGTGTGTGTGTGTGTGTGTGTGTGTGTGTCGTTAGGGGGTTGTTTTCCAAGCATGATCACCCATCCAGGTACTAACCCTTCCCGACCTTGTTTAGCATGAAGCCTGTGCACAAACCTCTACGCAACTCAACTGCTCCACCCATATCGTTGTAAAAGAGTTCTACACAAACATTATGATCTCCAACACAGGCGCACCGCTTCCACTACCGCCACTACCGCCACTAGGGCCACGCAGCCACACACACACACACACACACACAAGTACACACCCTTAATGTGTACACACACACCTGGAACGTGCGCGTGCGTACGCACACACCCGCACGCACACGCACACAAATACAAAACCCTAACCCTAAAAAAAAACTTAGCAAAGGTCAATGCACTCAAAAGATAACTCTCAGCTGCAAGTAATAGGCCTATCAGTTCTGCTGGATCTCCCATCAGAATTGTGAGGTGAAAGTTTGTGCAGATGTACATCACGTAATACTACCTAGAAAACACATGTAGGTATCCACTGGTAGTGTTGGCAAAACACATGTAGGTATCCACTGGTAGTGTTGGCAAAACACATGTAGGTATCCACTGGTAGTGTTGGCAAAACACATGTAGGTATCCACTGGTAGTGTTGGCAAAACACATGTAGGTATCCACTGGTAGTGTTGGCAAAACACATGTAGGTATCCACTGGTAGTGTTGGCAAAACACATGTAGGTATCCACTGGTAGTGTTGGCAAAACACATGTAGGTATCCACTGGTAGTGTTGGCAAAACACATGTAGGTATCCACTGGTAGTGTTGGCAAAACACATGTAGGTATCCACTGGTAGTGTTGGCAAAACACATGTAGGTATCCACTGGTAGTGTTGGCAAAACACATGTAGGTATCCACTGGTAGTGTTGGCAAAACACATGTAGGTATCCACTGGTAGTGTTGGCAAAACACATGTAGGTATCCACTGGTAGTGTTGGCAAAACAAACACGCCTGCCTTCATTCTTCATGCTCATTGTTTCTTAGCCTTGAACAGTGCACAAGTCAGCAGCTAGAGAGCCTCATGTATCAGACCCTTTCCATAAACTTTTGTAAACATTTTTGCACAAAACAGATGTACCGTACTGCGCACGGTTATCAAAACAAACCCGTCTGCCGGAGTGACGCAGTGGTTCTTGGCGTCACGCTGTACACAGATTAGCAGCAAGTGTGCGGCTGTGACCGGAATACTTCCATGCGGGCACCTGGTGCGATTTTGTGTTGAACGTTTGTGCAGATGTGCGCCAGATAATATGACGTAGAAAACAGATGCACACTGTTGGCACAACAAGCTCACATGCCAAGCTAGCGCATTGGTTCACGGTATTGCGCACTGCGGAAGAACGCAACAAGTGTGCATGTCCTGGATTGACACACGGTAAGAGTGAAAGGATGAAGACAAGAAATCAAGAAATGAAAATCAAAAGAAAAAAAAAGAAAAAAAAATAGCAGTAAGTCTAAGATCAAATGTTAAAACGTATACGCAACGTAGTAACACAACAGTTTCATAATCCAAATTACTGCGGCCAAAGCACACTGGTTGACCAATAAGCAGCTTATACAGGGTGGTCCAATAAAATGTTACCACTTTTTAATTGTACGGAAGTTTTTACAATGAGAACGTTTTCGAAAATGTTTCCCACTTTTTTACTCGTTCTGTACACAGTTTAATAATTGATGGTATGCTCAATCCACGCTCCTCTTCTCTAATTACAGTTGCACATTGAAGTTTGTGATGACATTGCCACACATCTCAAGTGAAGTTCTCCGAATTTCCTGACGGATGTTGGTCTTCAGGGCCCAATGGCCTGTGGGTTGTTGTAGTACACTCTCTCCTTCATATTCCCCCATAGGAAGTAGTAGTTCATTGTTTGTGTGTCGTTTGATGGTTGACAGCTGGGGGGATGTCAGAAAGTTCTGAAAACGGCTTAATTTAGGCATTTTTCTACTCGGATGCTCTGTGGGTTCGGGCAAATAGAATAGACCCAACGTTTCCCGGCGTGTCGTAAGAGGCGACTAACAGGGGTGATGTTAGCACGGCATCACTGGGCGAAAGTCTTCTACACAGAAGTCACCGGCCAGGGCGGAGGAACCTCACGTTACTACAGGTTCAACGACCACGTGCTCAGGGCCAAGGCGAGCCACACTGTATTCGTGGATTTCGGCTGTGGCCAACAGCCTGGAGAGGATTGGGCCCTGCCAGGTCTTTTTTTGCCCAAGACACACTACATGATGACACAATCCACTAATTCCATACCGGATCGGTCGTCGCCCGGGCCGTCACCCGGCACAAGGACCGCGCCTTCCGTTGGCCACCAGGACGGAGGTGTTAAGTATGCTACTGATGGACAATATAGCAAGATCCGCACGAGAAACAACATCGTCATAGGAACCTGGAACGTCAGGACCCTAACTGCGGAAGGAAAATTAGAAGAACTGGCCCACGAGCTGGACCACTATCGATGGAACGTTCTAGGTATCAGCGAACTGCGCTGGAAAGGCCTAGGTGAAACAACGACTGACAAAGGCCACAAGCTCTATTTCAGCGGTAGAGATGACAGGCACGAACACGGCGTTGGATTCTTGGTCCACAAGAACATTCTAGCCACTGTCATGGGTTGCCGCCCAGTCTCCAGTAGACTCATTACCATCCGTCTGAGAGCAACCCCTTTCAACATTACCATCATCCAGGCCTATGCCCCAACATCAGACTATGAAGACAGCGAAGTGGAGGATTTTTATGAAAATATACAGGCGGTCCTTGACCAAGTGCCGAAGAAGGACATAGTCATAGTGCAAGGCGACTGGAATGCCAAGGTTGGCCAAGATGCGCACCGCAACTGGGGAGACACATGCGGACCCCACTGCAACAACGAGACAAATGACAGGGGTCTGAGGCTATTGGAGTTTGCCAGATACAACAATCTGGTACTGGCAAACACGCTTGGTCTCCACAAAAAATCCAGACGATGGACATGGCACAGTCCCGGCGGGGAACATCACAACCAGATCGACTACATCATGGTCAAGAAACGCTTCAGATCAAGCATCAACATTGGCAGGACACGCACTTTTCCAGGAGCAGACATTGGAAGTGACCACGATCTCGTGATGATGTCTTTCCGGCTCCATTTGAAGAGAGTAAATACAGCAAAGTGCACTAGGCTGAAGTTCGACCTGGACAAACTGCAAGACCCGGAGGTGGCAAAAATATTTCAGGCCACAATTGGAGGGAAATTTGCACCACTGCTTATTTTGGGGGCAGGCGAAGTAGATGTCAACACCATGACCAATACCTTCAACTCAGCTGTAACAGATGCCGCCACTGAGATCCTTGGCAAGCACCGACCAAAGAAGAAGCCGTGGATCACACCTGAACTTTTGGATCTGTGTGATAAACGAAGAGAGTTAAAAAAGAAAAAGAACACCTCACAGGGACCTGATGTCTACCGAAAAATCAACAATGACATCCGAAAAGGCATGCGCACAGCAAAGGAGAACTGGATAGAAGATCAATGCCAGGAAATAGAGAACAATCTGAACAAGAACAACAGCAAGAAGGCCTACCAGACTGTGAAGCGGCTGACAAGTGTTAAACAGCCCAAAGTCTCCACTATCCAAAGCAAGTCTGGCATTTGCCTTACAGAAGAACAAGAAGTCTTGGACAGATGGACAGAGTACTGCTCTGACCTTTACAACCATACACCAAATGGAGACCGATCAGTTCTAGCATGTCCCGAGAGCAGAGAAGAAGAAGAAATCCTCCCAATTCTCCGGGAAGAAGTTGAGGCAGCAGTGCAATCGCTGAAGAAAGGGAAGTCAGCGGGAGTGGACAACATACCAGCGGAACTGCTACAAGCAGGAGGAGAAGCGATGACTGATGCTCTCACCACTATCTGTAACAAGATCTGGCAGAGTGGGGAATGGCCTACACCATGGACCCAGTCGCTTGTCATCACTCTTCCTAAAAAAGGTAACCTTCAGGAGTGTGAAAACTACCGCACCATCAGCCTCATCAGCCATCCCAGCAAGGTCCTCCTGAAAATAATACTCAACAGGTTGAAACCACAAGCTGAACAAATCATAGCTGAAGAACAAGCAGGATTCATGGCAGGGCGAAGTACCACTGAACAGATTTTCAACCTCAGAATAATCTGTGAGAAATACCTACAGCACCAACAACATCTATATCATGTGTTCATAGACTTCAAGAAGGCATTTGACCGAGTCTGGCATGCAGCTCTATGGGCAACCATGAAAGTGTACAACATCAGCCCTAAAATCATAGAAGTCATCAAAAGCCTGTATGACAAGGCTACCAGTGCAGTCCTCCATAACAGCGTCATCGGGAACTGGTTCAGAACAACAATCGGTGTGCGTCAAGGATGCCTACTCTCTCCAACACTCTTCAACATCTTCCTAGAGCGCATCATGTCAGATGCTCTTGCAGATCACGAAGGCACAGTCAGCATAGGGGGCAGAGCAATCTCCAATCTTCGTTTTGCGGATGATATTGATGGATTGGCTGGAGAGGAACAAGAACTTGAACAGCTTGTACAGAGGCTTGACACCACCTCCAGAGCTTATGGAATGGAAATAAGTGCAGAGAAGACCAAAATGATGACCAACAACACCAATGGCATCAACACGGACATCAAAGTACAAGGCCAATCCCTCAACACAGTGCACAGCTTCAAATATTTAGGAGCCATTGTGTCAGACAATGGGTCTCGACAGGAAGTCCTCTC
The DNA here is from genome assembly GCA_036898135.1 of Oncomelania hupensis. Classification (NCBI taxonomy): domain Eukaryota; kingdom Metazoa; phylum Mollusca; class Gastropoda; order Littorinimorpha; family Pomatiopsidae; genus Oncomelania; species Oncomelania hupensis. Next base: position 79,795,121 of record CM072515.1, read on the forward strand.
CAGGATCGCACAAACAACTGCTGCCCTGACAAGGTTGAAGCCCATTTGGAAAGACAGAACCATCAGTCTACATTCCAAAGTAAGACTGCTGCGATCTCTGGTCATCTCCATCTTCCTATATGCTTGCGAAGCATGGACCCTCACAGCAGATCTCCAACGAAGAATACAAAGCATGGAGATGAGGTGTTACAGAAGACTTCTGTGCATTTCCTATACCCAACACATCACCAACGTTGAAGTCCGACAGACCATCACACAAGCCATTGGACAACACGATGACCTGCTCACAGTGGTGAAGAAACGGAAACTCCGATGGTATGGCCACGTCACCAGATCATCAGGCCTTGCAAAGACCATTCTGCAAGGCACAGTGCAAGGAGGTAGAAGAAGGGGGAGACCGAAAAAGAGGTGGGAGGACAACATTCGAGAATGGACTGGTTTGACACTGAGCGAAGCCATGAGGGCTGCTGAGGACAGAGAAAGATGGAGTATGCTGGTTAAGCGATCATCTGTGGTGCCCCTACGACCTTCGGGTTATGGGACAGGATAGGATAGGATAGGATAGGATAGGAAGTAGTCTGCGGAAGAAAGATCAGGGGAATAGGCAGGTCATATGTCTGTGCGCCATGAGATAAGCCTATCTCCAGGAAAGAATTGTTTGAGGAAATCCAGTAAAAACATTGATTATGTTTGATATCAAATGATAATTTGGACATTTGTGTGAATAAAATTTTCGAAACGTTCTCATTAAAAAAAAACAACAACTTATTTACGAATAAAAGTGGCAACATTTTATTGGCCCACCCTGTATATTCATACATTTTTGTTGTCTGATATTTTAGATATTTGAATCTAAACGTTGTGTCCGAGTGTACTACGCAGTAATTAATGTCTTGATTCTCACTTCCTTATAAAAGCTCTCTACAGGCGCACACAAATAAACTCAGCGGTGCGTGGCCATATAGTGACAGCATAAGCTCCAAGGAGTTGTTGTGGATTAGCTAAGAGATACGTACTTATGTGCCTGTGGTCTCAAGTGACACTGGCCAACATTACTAGTGACGCCGTGTGACGCTCTCTTGGACCGCAATGACTGTTTAAGTTCATATACTTATCGGAGATCTTTAAACCCAATATTGTAAATTAATAAAATCTTCCGTGATCATACTATCTAGTGTAACAATTTGAACACTGATCTCCGTGTGACGTTAATACTGAAAGTCCAAATAGGTCAGGGTCTATTTTGGAAGGAAATGCTGTCTGTCAGTGTAATTGTATACTCGTTATGCTAATTATCAAAATTGTATACTCATTATTCTAATGTGATGCTAATCATTGTAAATAAATGACAACGTCATGTGGAATATTTTTCCCTACCACGTAATTATCATTATGACGTATTGTGACGTACATTTGTTTAATTATTTAGTTAGCTACTCATTGTTTATAGGGTCCAGAGGACTTATGACTTAGATTGGTTGATTATGAGTGGGATTGTTTGAATATGACGTATGATTGGTTGAAGATGACGTGCGATTGGTTAAATTACGGCGTGCGATTGGTTGTTTACGACGTATTTAAACTTGACGCTGAACTACTATATACAGATCGTCTCCCCTATACGCTTAATGTGTCAGGGGACGGAAATTTTACTCCTATACTATATACAGAGTGTCTGAGCCCGTCAGACCTGCGCCCTACAGTTCAACATGCCTCTGTGTAGCGTTAACTACGCTGTCATAAACTAATGCAAATTGTTGGGCCACATCTGCATTCAGTAGGCCTGCCATTCAAATATTATTTTTATATTGCGCAACAAATGGAAAAACTTATTAAAAAAAAAAGTAAACCCCTAACTTTTTGGTCGTTCGGGAGAAAGGCGTTAGAGACCTTTCTTTCCTCTGGGTCAGCTTAATGAGGGCTGTGACTATCTCCTCTCTGCCTCGATGCTTTACCTTCCCCCTGCTCTACATAGATCCACGTACCCATTGCCAGCTGGGGGGAATGGGGGATGTTTCATTGTTTGTGTGTCGTTTGATGGTTGACAGCTGGGGGGATGTTTTATTGTTTGTGTGTCGTTTGATGGTTGACAGCTGGGGGGATGTTTCATTGTTTGTGTGTCGTTTGATGGTTGACAGCTGGGGGAATGTTTCATTGTTTGTGTGTCGTTTGATGGTTGACAGCTGGGGGGATGTTTCATTGTTTGTGTGTCGTTTGATGGTTGACAGCTGGGGGGATGTTTCATTGTTTGTGTGTTGTTTGATGGTTGACAGCTGGGGGGATGTTTCATTGTTTGTGTGTTGTTTGATGGTTGACAGCTGGGGGGATGTTTCATTGTTTGTGTGTTGTTTGATGGTTGACAGCTGGGGGGATGTTTCATTGTTTGTGTGTTGTTTGATGGTTGACAGCTGGGGGAATGTTTCATTGTTTGTGTGTTGTTTGATGGTTGACAGCTGGGGGATGTTTCATTGTTTGTGTGTTGTTTGATGGTTGACAGCTGTGGGGATGTTTCATTGTTTGTGTGTTGTTTGATGGTTGACAGCTGGGGGGGATGTTTCATTGTTTGTGTGTTGTTTGATGGTTGACAGCTGGGGGATGTTTCATTGTTTGTGTGTTGTTTGATGGTTGACAGCTGGGGGATGTTTCATTGTTTGTGTGTTGTTTGATGGTTGACAGCTGGGGGATGTTTCATTGTTTGTGTGTTGTTTGATGGTTGACAGCTGGGGGGATTGGGGGATGTTTCATTGTTTGTGTGTCGTTTGATGGTTGTCTTCCAGTTATGTCCACTCATCTCAGTACTAACCTCGCCACGCTTTGAGTAATCCTTAGCCAGTGCCAACAATCCCCACGCTACTGCGCCACATGATTGCGTTACTGTTACAGCCTGCGTTTAGTGTGACACCCTGCGTTATTGTGACCTACAGAAATTGCGTTACTGTGACATATTGCGTTATTGTGACCTACAGAAACTGCCTTACTGTGACACCCTTCGTTACTGTGACCTAGAGAACCTGCGTTACTGACATACTGCGTTAATATGACCTACAGAAACTTCGTTACTGTGACACCCTGCGTTACTGTGACATACTGCCTTATTGTGACCTATAGAAACTGAGTTACTGTGACCTGGATTATTGTGACCTACTGCGTAATTATGACCTTCTGCGTTGCTGTGACATACTTCCTTATTGTGACCTGCTGCGCTACCGTGACCTGGGTTACTGTGCCCTACTACGTTACTGTGCCCTACTGCGTTACTGTGACCTACTGCGTTACTGTGACCTACTGCGTTACTATGACCTATCGCGTTACTGTGACCTACTGCGTTACTGTGACCTACTGCGATACTGTGACCTACTGCGTTACTATGACCTATCGCATTACTGTGACCTACTGCGTTACTGTGACCTACTGCGTTATTGTGACCTACTGCGGTACTGTGACCTACCGCGTTACTGTGACCTACTGCGTTACTGTGACCTACTGCGTTACTATGACCTACCGCGTTACTGTGACCTACTGCGTTACTGTGACCTACCGCGTTACTGTGACCTACCGCGTTACTGTGACCTACTGCGTTACTGTGACCTACTGCGTTACTGTGACCTACCGCGTTACTGTGACCTACCGCGTTACTGTGACTTACTGCGTTACTGTGTGACAGCTCTAGACGTGTACAATATATATAAGCGTCGGCTTATATATATGGGTGTGTGGGTGTGTTTGTTTGTGTGTATACACACACATACATGTGCAAGAAATGAAAAAAACAAAACAACCATTTAACGAAGCACAAAACGAACAGTGACAATATATTTGTAAAAATAGAAGTCAAACACCAACAGTGGATCTTAAAAGGAAGTCCGCTCCAGAATCGCACAAACAACTGCTGCCATGACAAGATTGAAGCCCATTTGGAAAGACATGACCATCAGTCTACATTCCAAGGTAAGGCTACTGCGCTCCCTTGTCATCTCCATCTTCCTATAGGCTTGCGAATCATGGACCCTAACAGCAGACCTAAATCGAAGAATACAAAGCATGTAGATTATGAGCTACAGAAGACTTCTGGGCATTTCCTATACCCAGCACATTACCAACGACGAAGTCCGACAGACCATCACACAAGCATTAGACAATACGATGACATGCTCACAGTGGTGAAGAGACGGATATTGCGGTGGTATGGCCACATCACCAGAGCATCAGGCCTTGCAAAGACCACCCAGCAAGGCACGGCGCAAGGAGGCAGAAGGAGAGAGAGACAGAAAAAGGTTGGAGGACAACATTCGAGAATGGACTGACTTGACACTGAGCGAAGCCATGAGGGTTGCTGAGGACAGAAAAAGGTTGTGTACGCTGGTTAAACGATCATCTGTGGTGCCCCAACGACTTTCGAGTTACGGAATAGGATAGGATAGGAGTTATCTCTGGCTTACATCTAGTTTAGTTTTCACTAGCGCCGTTGGGGTTTTAGAAATACAACTGCTTGCTAAACTATTCATGTTCAAAATGACCTTGAAATAATGTATTTTGACCTTCATACGAGTGACCTCAGCACCTGCAATGCCATCTGTCTCAAGGGAGGCAAGTGATGTCCTGAGAACCTAGATTAACGGGAGGCAACTCTGTCCCAGTGGCTTTCTTTCGTGTCTTTTGACAGAGGAAATCCTGAAAAATCACTTCTGTGAGAAAAGCTGAAAGGGATTCCCATCCCAGCAAAGCTGATAAAGAAGGAAAATCCGAAGAAAACTAATTCAGTTCAAACTAAAAATGATAAATAATACAAATTATTTATAAATGCCGATGATAACACTCCACAATCATGGCAAGATAATAAAACGCAATAATAACATAATTATACAATGCATCTTTATTCAGCAGAAAGTATCTGAATATTCGTCAAAACAAAACAATAATCACAATCTGAATATTGGAACCGTCAAAGCAAAAGGAAAATCCCAGTAAGCAGAAGAAGAAAACAGCTATCATCAATACGAGGCTTATCTTCCTTATAATACGTCATCGCGGTCGTTGAACAGCCGTCTGGTCTATGCATAGCTAAACAAATGAGGCAGTTTCTGAACAAAAGGATTTGGAAAGTCGATGAAAAGTTGGAAACCTCCGCAGACAACATCTATCCGTCCAGAAGAGAAATCTTTATTTAAAAAAAAAAAAAAAAAAAAAGAAACCAAATAACAAGGTCACATCATTCCGTTTTGGGGGGGACAACAATGGTAGACAAAAGATCGTCAAAACTAAAGAAAAAGATGAGGAAACAAAATCAGGATTTAAAAAAACACCAAATCAGCAAACAAAACGGAGTCATAAAATAGCAAGATATCTGGGCGTGAAGATTTATCAAAACCAAGACAAATTTGATGTGTCGGTTGGGGAACAGCCCTTTGCAAACGAGGCATCATGCTTTCTTCATTGGGGAATCGCCGTCTTTCGTGGACCGTTGAATTCTTTGAATTTCTGTCTTTGTTAGTATTATCCTTTTCCAGGAGTTGTCGTAAACTTTTGTGTTAGGGCTTTTTATCATCATCATCATCATCATCATCATCATCATCATCATCATCATCATCATCATCATCATCATCATCATCATCATCATCATCATCATCATCGTCGTCGTCGTCGTCGTCGTCGTAGTTGTCTTCTTCTTCCTTTCTTTCTTTCTTTCTTTCTTTCTTTCTTTCTTTCTTTCTTTCTTTCTTTCTTTCTTTCTTTCTTTCTTTCTTTCTTTCTTTCTTCTTCTTCTTTTCTTCTTCTTCTTCTTCTTCTTCTTCTTCTTCTTCTTCTTCTTCTTCTTCTTCTTCTTCTTCTTCTTCTTGTTTGTAACCGTTTCTCAATTGAATTGAATTCTATTTCATTTGTATTGCACAACTCTATGGACATAATTATGCTTGGGGCGCTGTGAGGAAATATGACTATGGAGTTTTTGGTTCACTAAGGGAGCAGGTTACCACAACGCGGTGCAGCATTTCGCAACGACCTTCCAGTCATTTCTTGTCCATCTTGCTTTTTAACAGATCAGAATGGCTTGGTGGTATGTACCGTAGACGACATGGGTTCAAACATTTTATCCTATCTTTTGATGGGTTCGAGTCCGAATTCTACCAGATGTTTTATGCGTGCGAGGATGGCTCAGTGGTCCATATCGCAACGTCTTTTCCTTCTTTTTAATTTGGGCCGCCGCCGTCAGCATGCTGAAGACTCTGCGGCCAGCGTGCCTGGGTTCAAATCATGTCCTGATCAAACTATTGTGTGCAGACTTCATATCAGTGAGAATCGTCTTGAGTCGCTCTTTGAGGCAATAAGCGCGCTGTTTGACAGTGGATCATTTGTTATATTTGGCCATCCTGACTCGTGACAAGAATTATCAGCACAATTTCTTCAAAGTGTATATAGTGTTCTGGATGATGATGATGATGATGATGATGAGAATGACTAATGGTGGTGGTGGTGGTGGTGGTGGTTATGCTGATGATAATGATGATGATAATGGTGATGATGATGATGATGATGATGATGATGATGATGATGATGACGATGTTGATGATGATGATGATGATGTTGTTGATGATGATGATGGTAGCGGTGATGATGATTGTAATGATGTTGTTGATGATGATGGTGGTGGCGACGACGACGACAATGATGATGATGATGATGATGATGATGATGATGATGATGATGATAATGATGATGATGATGATGATGATGATGATGATGATGATGATGATGATGATGATGATGATGATGATGATGATGAAAAGTGTGAGAATGGGTGAGCAAGTTTTGTGCCACAGCAAATGCCCTGTGTTGGCTAAGTATAGCATGGGAGGGGGGGAGGGGGGGAGGTTTGGTGCCAGGGATCAGCCGAGAAGGAGGGACAGGGTCAAGCATCGAACGCGATAAAAGGCTCACACCTTATACTCTGTTACAGTGATGTGCGCTGACAGGTCCTCCTGTCTGTTTGCAAATTGAAGGAAGAATGTTTAGTGCACACGTGGTAGGAAATAATAATAATAATAATAATAATAATAATAATAATAATAATTTTAATAATAATAATAATAATAATAATAATAATAATAATAATAATAATAATAATAATAATAATAATAATTTTAATAATAATAATAATAATAATAATAATAATAATAATAATAATAATAATAATTATTATTATTATTATTATTATTATTATTATATATAAATAATAATAATAATAATAATAATAATAATAATAATAATAATAATAATAATAATAATAATAATAATAATAATGCTGGATGCAATATATGCGCTTTTCCCCAAATTACGAATCAGGCTGAAAGCGTGGCGATCTGAACCAATATACACGCTCACATGTTTCATCCACTCTCATAGACAAAGTATAAACAAATCTAGCAAATATGTGGTGTAAAGGCAGGGAGATCGCTACTAGAAGACTGAAAGGAAATCGAATTTATATTTTTGGCAGTTTTAGATTGACTGCTTCCAAAATCATTATTAAAGGAAGGTAGGAAACCGGAGTACCCGGAGAAAACCATCTGTGACCTGAATAGTCTGGTTATTAAGGCACTTGAGTTGTTCCCCTTGCGGGAATGGAACCCGCGACCTTCCTTCGGCTATCCACTGAGCTACCCAGACACCCAGGAGAGGGAACGTCAAGCCATGGAGAGAGGGGAGGGGTAGGGGGAAGGTGGAGAGACCTCATTGACAGAGAGTGAATGGGAGGAGGGTAAATGTGTGGGTGGTGTGTTGAGTGTATGCGAGAGAGAGAGAGAGAGAGAGAGAGAGAGAGAGAGAGAGAGAGAGAGAGAGAGAGAGAGAGAGAGAGAGAGAGAGATTATTGTGTAGCCAAGACACGTCTTCCACATTTATCATTGGTCATTGTTGGTTTGAAATAGGACAGTATAGACCATGTCCTTACTCTCCCCTCCCTCTTATCCTCATTCATCCACCCGCCATCTTCTGCTAGAAGGGAGACGCATCGTTGTGCATATTGCTTGGCAAGACGTCAGCGCTTTGGCGCACAAACATACTGGAGTCTGGTCTTTGAGGTAATCGCCTTGTAGACAACCTGGTATTAGAGCATATTTGCGCTATTCAGTATTGAGATTTTTTTAAATTAGCAGTTTGGAAATTGAGTATGGGGTGTATTTTCTCGATGACTCTAGAATAGAAGAAAATGTCAGCAACGAAACGTGCACACAATGTCGAGTTTGTGTTTTCAATTCCTAACTTAGGGTTGACTCAGTGACTGATGGATGAAACAAGAGTAATAATGACACAAAGCTGGCCCACATGACTTTGTTATAGGTCTTGAGCTCTTGACAGCCGTTTTGTCCAACTAGGCCTCTCCGTTCCGTTGATGGTAGTTACATAATTATAGCCGTTGTTCGTTCACTTTTTTCCTGGTCCCGCACTTTGGAATTCCTTGCCTTATTTCAACAACTCAACTATTTCTAAACCTAAATTGTTTTCTATCGGTCAGTGAAAACAGAAATCACCCGCTTTTAGTGAACGAGGCCGCGAATGATAAGTCAGAGGATATTTTGGGTTTCATATTGAAAGATCGTACGTTTTTATTTAAAAAAAAAATAAAAAAAAGAAAACATGTTCAGTGGCCTGAGTGACCAGGCTGCTACACCGTTATCAGCGTGGTCGCACTGAGCGAAAGAGGCGCTGTCAACGGTTGGCGTAAAGCAAGTGCACGCCACTTCCGCTGTGCATTTGTCTTCACCGCCATTTACAAATTTTCCTAGTTTGGGTTTGTTTATCAGCTCAGAGAACTGCTCTGGAGGCGGCCCGACATGTTAATAGCGTCAGCGATATTTCTATCATTCTCTGAAGATCGCGTCTTATTACAATAATGTCCAAGATCCACCATTAACGCTTTTGTTGTAGTTGTTGTTGTTGTTGCTGCTGTTGTTGTTGTTTTTCCAGAGACTAAAGGCCCGTTACATTGTGTGTATTAATAACACAGGTTTTGTCTTGCTGTAAACTGCTATGTTGGTTTGCTAATTAGACAAGAAGCTATCCAGCACTGTCAGTGATGTTTACGTTATCGCCGATCTTGAATTCCACACTCGTGCTCCACTTGTTCACCTTGCAATTTGAACTATTAGACCTACTTCCAAAACAACCCTGTCCCCTTAATTTGAACTATTAGACCTACTTCCCAATCAACCCTGTCCCCTTAATTTGAACTATTAGACCTACTTCCCAATCAACCCTGACCCCTTAATTTGAACTATTAGACCTACTTCCCAATCAACCCTGTCCCCTTAATTTGAACTATTAGACCTACTTCCCAATCAACCCTGTCCCCTTAATTTGAACTATTAGACCTACTTCCCAATCAACCCTGTCCCCTTAATTTGAACTATTAGACCTACTTCCCAATCAACCCTGACCCCTTAATTTGAACTATTAGACCTACTTCCCAATCAACCCTGTCCCCTTAATTTGAACTATTAGACCTACTTCCCAATCAACCCTGACCCCTTAATGTGAACTATTAGATCTACTTCCCAATCAACCCTGACCCCTTAATGTGAACTATTAGACCTACTTCCCAATCAACCCTGACCCCTTAATGTGAACTATTAGACCTACTTCCCAATCAACCCTGACCCCTTAATGTGAACTATTAGACCTACTTCACAATCAACCCTGACCCCTTAATGTGAACTATTAGACCTACTTCCCAATCAACCCTGACCCCTTAATGTGAACTATTAGACCTACTTCCCAATCAACCCTGACCCCTCAATGTGAACTATTAGACCTACTTCCCAATCAACCCTGACCCCTTAATGTGAACTATTAGACCTACTTCCCAATCAACCCTGACCCCTTAATGTGTACTATTAGACCTACTTCCCAATCAACCCTGACCTCTTAATGTGTACTATTAGACCTACTTCCCAATCAACCCTGACCTCTTAATGTGAACTATTAGACCTACTTCCCAATTAACCCTGACCCCATCACAGTTGCTCCACAAGTCTCCTTACCAGCTGACTTATGCATACAAATGCAAATAAAAGGACGCAAGGTTACAAGAAAACTATACAGTTTCAATAATTTTATTTAATTTAATTCCTAAATGTTACGTCTGTTGAATTTAAAAATTAGACAACCAAATAATTTAATAAATGATTTTTTTAAAAGAGGATCTTAGAAAATTCTACCACCCCAGTTTTCATAATATTACTAACAAGGTCAACTATACCAGCGCAATACAAAAGTTTTGAGGTCATCTTCTAATCTGAACATCCCTTTATAGGTTTCCGTTAAAATTGTACAATCGAAAAGTTAGTAGTGAACTAAAATATTTCTCTCAGCAAATACAATTGACGGTGGTGTTAGAAGAAATATTCCGTGTTCCAAGCAACAAATATTATTATTACGTACGGAACCTTGTGGACAGCGATCCAAAATGTGGAATTAAGTTTAAAGGAAACGACCATTATTATATCACGGATGCGTTAACTAATTAATGAAAGGATTTGATTCATAAAATATAAAAGAGAGACCAAAAAAAGGTCAGTTTTCCAGCAAATTTTCACTCATAAATACAGCAGTTTTCTTTTTTTCACAGAGAGAATAGCTGTTTGCACGTGCTATAAGGATCCCTGTTTGCTATCCAAAGTCTTAACAATGGATGTAGGCATACTCAACTGTCGATATTTATGAGGCTGTCAACAACGCAATTTTCTTTTGTCATGAACTACGCAATTTTTCTTTGTCATCAACTACGCAAGCGTACTCCGCGTATCAATTTTATAACAAAAAAACAACAACAACAACAACAAAAAGGATATAATAATAATAAACACGGCACAAGCCATCATTGGAAAACATGTGTCAGCGTGGTGTTGAGCGAGAGTATATTTTTACGGCGAACGATATGAGTCATCAATAATATAACACTAGGTCGCCAAGCTTAGTGGTTTGTGGAGTGGCAACAGAGTGTAGAATCGCATTAAACTGTGTCATAGGCTTTGTGGGTTCGATTCTGAATAAGGCGTCGATGATAGATAGGATAGGATAGGATAGGATAGGCAACTACGACCAGCGGATTATTATGACCCAATGGAATCAAAGGATGCAGGCGTCAGTTGTAACGCAAGCATCATCTCCCAGCACGCATACGGGGTGGCTGAAAAATAGCTCCCTAGTAAACCTTGTATGTGCATTTTGTAAATAGTAAGGCAATTGTAAATAGCAAGGCAATTGCATGAAACCAACTGCAATGTAACCGTTATAGCTGTACAACGTAAATGATGTTGACCGATAATACACTTGTCACCACAGGAACCCATAATGGACCATCTTACCTGACACTGCGTGAGCAAGCTTAGCTGATATACATGTAAGACACAGAAAGACATAAGACCCAGAAAGACATAAGACACAGAAAGACATGACACAGACATAAGACCCAGAAAGACATAAGACACAGACAGAAGAAAGACATAACACCAATTGGTTTAAACAATGGTTTATTCAGTTAATTTCTGATCTGACAAATACATAACAAATACAGTAACAGGAATACACAAAAGGCAAAGCTTAAGTGAGTGCATACCTGGACGAGTTAGTGTCAGTTTAGGCGGAATAGATACATCATTGAGATACAAATACATTGCCATCAACACAAGAACAATAACAATGATAAGGAAAGCATAATCATAAACAACATACAAATGAACTACAGAATATATACACAAATATAATAACAAATAAATACAGAAACAAATAGAAAGAGATAATGAAATAATAACAAAATAATAGCGAGAGATTCACTAGGAACACAGTTGCAGCAAGGAGTTTTCGGAAGGTAGGTAGGTACCACGGAAGAAACAAAAAAAAAAACAACTATCTTTAATATACCAGACAAAAAGGCAAGTTGACTAGTTACTATTAGTGAAAGCGGCCTGACAGTCGCAGAAATTCGTGGACAACAGCCACTATAATACTATTCTCCTGCACGGACAAACATTCGTTACCATGAAGTAATAGTATAACATCTTGAGATTCAAGATTCAGAGTATGTATTGTCTGTGTTCTTGCATTATTAAATAGTGGACAGGAGAGAAGAAAGTGTTCTGATGTCTCGGCTGGATAATTACAGTTACAAGTTGGATCGTCCAATAAATGGCGGCGGAACAAGTCATAATTAAGGTCGCTCATACCGAGCCTCATTCTACAGTGCAGAGCCTGTTGGTCGCGTTGACCATAATAATAATGAAGTGGGACTACAGGATCATCTCTTGACAAAAATCTTTTCAAACTACTAGTTGATTAACTCGATGGGAGATTTTCAGGCAATTCGTTGAATAAGATGGTCGCAGGAGGTATAAATGATTTCTTGTACATTTCTGTTTTATGAGTGGGAACTTTTCTTTCGAATGGTCTTCTATGGTAATATGGATTAGTACTTCTTACAAGCGGTGGTAGCAGGGCAGATAGGTGTTCTGGGCAATTATAATTTATTATTTTATGGTAAGGTATCAGTTTGTGTCTCTTTCTGCATTCTTTAAGACTGCAAAAACCAGATTCCTGGTAAAGCAGTTCATGTCTAGTACCCTTTACTGCTCCTATAATGGTTCTGACAGCCTCTAGATGAATTTTTTGAAGAGAATATGAAAGTAGTTCGGTACAGTTGTCCCATACAACATCAGCGTAATCAAAGTGAGGAAGGATAAAAGATGTATACATAGTTTCAAGAGCTTTTCGACTTAATTTATGTTTATATGGCCGCAGACATGAAGATAGTAACCTTACGAATAACAGACCTAACCTGTTCGTCCAATTTCAAATTGTTCTGAAAGTAGACACCCAGGTGCCTGTGAGATTCACTGTTTTGTAAAATACTATTTCCAAAAGTTAGGTCAGGATCAAGGGATGCGTCACGTTTGACAGTCAATAACTCGGTTTTTGCTTCATTAAATGTGACCTTCCACTGCCTTGCCCAATTACTAATCTTTTCCAGGTCGGAGTTTAATATTTCAGCACGAATGTCTGGATTTCTCAGTGCTAATGATATACTTGTATCATCAGCAAACAATTTGATTGTAGATTCAATTTCAGAGACAATATCATTAATATAAATAAAAAATAACAATGGGCCCAATACAGAACCTTGTGGGACTCCAGCAGTGATGTTACTATATTCTGAAGAGCATCCTTTAACAACAACAGCCTGTTTACGTTGTTCTAAGTAGCTTTTGAACCTGTCAAGAAGTTGTCCTCTAATTCCTACAGCCTCAAGCTTCTTAAGTAGCCCCTTATGCCAAACTTTATCAAATGCCTTGGAGATGTAACAGAATACAGACTGAACAGTTATTCCTTTGTCAAAAGCTGTGCATAATTCGTTATAGATCATAATCAGCTGGTTAACCGTAGAGTCTCCGGGGGTAAACCCTGATTGGCAAGAGGTTATAATACCGTAACATTTTAGGTACGAGTAAACGTAACTGTGAACGCATCTTTCAAACACCTTACCAACACAGCTTAGCAAAGATACAGGACGGTAATTGGTACATTCATCCATGAGACCCTTTTTGTGTATTGGTGTTACATGTGCAATTTTCCAAATACTTGGGAAAATACCAATTTGAAGACATCGATTAAACAAAGTACAAAGACCAATTGTCAGGCGACGGGCGATTACAGGCTGCTGTAGTCATTGTCAGATGACGTCAACATTTCAGCCATGACATTGTACCATTGTCAGATGACGTCATAGATCAGCCATGTCATTGTACCATTGTAAGATGACAATACATTGGGTTTGATACAACGACAGTGCTATTATCAACCATGTTTAATAGGGAGGTACTTTTCAACCACCACATGATCACAACTCCCCCACCCATCTCTCTCTCTCTCCCTCTTTGGCTTTTCCTCCCTACCTCCCTCTCTCCCTCCCCCCCCTCTCTCTCTCTCTCTCTCTCCCTCTCTCTGTCTGTGTTCATGAGTGTGTGAGCGGGTGACATTTGGCTGGTTGTTTTCTGTCAGACGCTGATGACTTAATGACGGAATAATTTAGTTGTAACCCATATCCGTCATCCTAAAACAACCACTGCCTTCTGGAATTGGCAATATCTGACACCTGATATGCTTTCCTTGCACGCCAAACGCCGGCAAATTCCTGGGTATGCGTGGGATGCCCTTTGCAAATCGCTGATTGCGAATAATCTTGAGAGAGACACGTATGTGTGTGTGTGTGTGTGTAGGTGTGTGTGTGCGTGTGTGTGTGTAGGTGTGTGTGTGTGTAGGTGTGTGGGTGTGTGTAGGTGTGTGTGTGTGTAGGTGTGTGTGTGTGTGTGTGTGTGCAGGTTTGTGTAGGTGTAGGTGTGTGTGTGCGTTTATTTAGTTTATTGACTTTGTACTCAGACCACAGGCCTTCATACCACAGTGTGTGTGTAGGTAGTGCGATTTGTTTGTTTCATGTCTTCTTCACAGAAATTATAAGAAAAAAAAATCACTGCTCATACACAATTATGTATGTAAGTATTGCGAGCTCGGGAGGAAAGTACCCTCGCAAACTCAGAAACACAAGCTCATCGCTCACCACTATCAATGGAAATGTTTAGGCAGGGCCACATTGAGGTTGGTGCGTTACCGATGGAACCGATCAGGTCCCCAGATATGTGTCAGAGACTGGGCAGACTTCAGGACCAATCAGGTCCCCAGATATGTGTCAGAGAGTGGGCAGACTTCAGGACCAATCAGGTCCCCAGATATGTGTCAGAGAGTGGGCAGACTTCAGGACCAATCAGGTCCCCAGATATGTGTCAGAGACTGGGCAGACTTCAGGACCAATCATTGTTATCAACCTGCACCGTTCCTCGCTTGCTGCTTTCCTAGTCTGAGACTCGCAGACTTAGGGAAGGGGCAATTCTTCTTCTCTCTTTTTCTTTCCTTCTTCTGTTTAGCATTCTCAGACTTACGTGAGAATACTTTGATTTATTCTGGAATCTGGATGCGCCAAAAATCGGTCAGTCTGCCTTTCTGTCGGTCGGTCGGTTCGTTGTTAAAAAGATCTCAAAAACCGCTGAACGCAATTTGCCTAAACTTTCGAGGAATATTACCACTTTTAATCGCCAGCTTTTCTGTGCTAACGCATAAAGATCAAGGTCACTTGTATCAATTATTTGTGCGCTGCTCTATATTTCAAAATACCAACAAGCTCTTGAACCGATTTTGATGAGTCATGTTATACAGGTACTTCCGCTATGGTCCATCTTTACGTTGCAGTTATTCACAATCATATCCTATCCTATCCCGTAACTCTGAGTCGTTGGGGCACCACAGATGATCGTTTAACCAGCTTACTCCATCTTTCTTTGTCTTCAGCAACCCTGATGGCTTCGCTTAATGTCAAGACAGTCCATTCTCGAATGTTGTCCTCCCACCTCTTTTTCGGTCTCCCTATTCTTCTACCTCATTGCACTGTGCCTTTCAAGATGGTCTTTGCAAGCAAGGTCGACGATCTGGTGACGTGGCCATACCATCGGAGTTTTCGTTTCTTCACCACTGTGAGCACAATCAATAATAATAATGATAATAATAATAATAATAATAATAATAATAATAATAATAATAATTATTATTATTATTATTATTATTATTATTATTATTATTGGATTTATAAAGCGTAATATCTCAGTGAGAAAATAGTGACTCGTGGCCTACCGTAACCAGTATGCGTGTGTGTGCCTGGCAATACATTTGAATGGCTTATGATCTTGCTTTGTCGTCTTCGTACTGTGTTTCTTCGCTCCATTATCCCCCATTCTCCCGCAGTTGTGGGTGCCATGACGTCAAGGTATCAGTAATAATGTTTATGTTGGGTGTACCGCTCCCAGGCTGCCTGTGTATGACCTCTCTCTTGTTGTCACTGCCGGTTGGTTGCCTTTGTAATTTAATAATTGGTGTTGATCTTGTTTTTGTTGTAGTAGTTGGTGGTGATGATGTTGTTGTTGTTGTGGGTGGTGGTGGTGGGAGTGGTGGTTGGTGGGGATGGTGTAGCTGTTGTTTGTTGGTGTTGTTGGTGTTGTTGTAGGGGTGGAGGTGTTGGTGGTGGTGGTGTTTCAATGTCACCCCTGGTGTATCGATTGTTTCATTCTTATGTTGATATTGTATTTCTTTTGTGGTTGTTGTATGACCATCTTCTTCTTCTTCTTCTTCTTCTTCTTCTTCTTCTTCTTCTTCTTCTTCTTCTTCTTCTTCTTCTTCTTCTTCTTCTTCTTCTTCTTCTTCTTCTTCTTCACCCTACAATAAAAAGCTAAAACATGGAGCGGCTTCCCAAAACTACAACGACAAAAAATAATATTAGAAGAAAACAAACCTTGACGTTTTATCCCTATCTTTTCCGACACTAGTTTTCTTAGTATACACAAGAAGATGCAAAGCAAATGAGGGGTAAATTAGGCGTAAGTGGTCGAGAATGTAACAGGCCAGAAATGCCTGAGGTTGTGATGCCATCTATTTTCACGTTGGTAACACTTTAGAACCACTTTGGGCTAGGATAAGATATCCAAGAAGAAGGAGAAGAAGACGACAGAGAATGAGGAGGACAAGAACAAGAAGAAGAACAAGAAAGAGGGAGCGGGGAGTGGAGGTAAGGAATGGACGGAGAGGAAGAAGAAGAAGAAGAGGAGGAGGAAAAACAGAAAGAAGAAAAGGAGAAGAAAGAAGAAGAAAGATAGGATCTTTTCCCACGTTGTTCGAGCTCCGGAGCACTTTGCATTAGAATACCACACCCACAAATAACGATATAGAGGGAGAAGAAGAAGACTGAAGACTCCAAGTCAATGCGGTGGAATGCCTGCGTGCACATACTAGGTTTATACCGTCATCAGAAGGAGTAATGGCCTTGCGCTGGCTGAACGTCAGGGTTATATAATAATATTGGGACGCTGGCTGAACATCAGGGTTATATAATAATATTGGGACGATGGCTGAACGTCAGGGTTATATAATAATATTGGGACGCTGGCTGAACATCAGGGTTATATAATAATATTGGGACGCTGGCTGAACATCAGGGTTATATAATAATATTGGGACGCTGGCTGAACTTCAGGGTTATATAATAATATTGAGACGCTGGCTGAACATCCTATCCTATCCTATCCTGTCCCATAACCCGAAGGTCGTAGGGGCACCACAGATGATCGCTTAACCAGCATACTCCATCTTTCTCTGTCCTCAGCAGCCCTCATGGCTTCGCTCAGTGTCAAACCAGTCCATTCTCGAATGTTGTCCTCCCACCTCTTTTTCGGTCTCCCCCTTCTTCTACCTCCTTGCACTGTGCCTTGCAGAATGGTCTTTGCAAGGCCTGATGATCTGGTGACGTGGCCATACCATCGGAGTTTCCGTTTCTTCACCACTGTGAGCAGGTCATCGTGTTGTCCAATGGCTTGTGTGATGGTCTGTCGGACTTCAACGTTGGTGATGTGTTGGGTATAGGAAATGCACAGAAGTCTTCTGTAGCACCTCATCTCCATGCTTTGTATTCTTCGTTGGAGATCTGCTGTGAGGGTCCATGCTTCGCAAGCATATAGGAAGATGGAGATGACCAGAGAGCGCAGCAGTCTTACTTTGGAATGTAGACTGATGGTTCTGTCTTTCCAAATGGGCTTCAACCTTGTCAGGGCAGCAGTTGTTTGTGCGATCCTGGAGAGGACTTCCTGTCGAGACCCATTGTCTGACACAATGGCTCCTAAATATTTGAAGCTGTGCACTGTGTTGAGGGATTGGCCTTGTACTTTGATGTCCGTGTTGATGCCATTGGTGTTGTTGGTCATCATTTTGGTCTTCTCTGCACTTATTTCCATTCCATAAGCTCTGGAGGTGGTGTCAAGCCTCTGTACAAGCTGTTCAAGTTCTTGTTCCTCTCCAGCCAATCCATCAATATCATCCGCAAAACGAAGATTGGAGATTGCTCTGCCCCCTATGCTGACTGTGCCTTCGTGATCTGCAAGAGCATCTGACATGATGCGCTCTAGGAAGATGTTGAAGAGTGTTGGAGAGAGTAGGCATCCTTGACGCACACCGATTGTTGTTCTGAACCAGTTCCCGATGACGCTGTTATGGAGGACTGCACTGGTAGCCTTGTCATACAGGCTTTTGATGACTTCTATAATTTTAGGGCTGATGTTGTACACTTTCATGGTTGCCCATAGAGCTGCATGCCAGACTCGGTCAAATGCCTTCTTGAAGTCTATGAACACATGATATAGATGTTGTTGGTGCTGTAGGTATTTCTCACAGATTATTCTGAGGTTGAAAATCTGTTCAGTGGTACTTCGCCCTGCCATGAATCCTGCTTGTTCTTCAGCTATGATTTGTTCAGCTTGGGGTTTCAACCTGTTGAGTATTATTTTCAGGAGGACCTTGCTGGGATGGCTGATGAGGCTGATGGTGCGGTAATTTTCACACTCCTGAAGGTTACCTTTTTTGGGAAGAGTGATGACAAGCGACTGGGTCCATGGTGTAGGCCATTCCCCACTCTGCCAGATCTTGTTACAGATAATGGTGAGAGCATCAGTCATCGCTTCTCCTCCTGCTTGTAGCAGTTCCGCTGGTATGTTGTCCACTCCCGCTGACTTCCCTTTCTTCAGCGATTGCACTGCTGCCTCAACTTCTTCCCGGAGAATTGGGAGGATTTCTTCTTCTTCTCTGCTCTCGGGACATGCTAGAACTGATGGGACTCCATTTGATGTATGGTTGTAAAGGTCAGAGCAGTACTCTGTCCATCTGTCCAAGACTTCTTGTTCTTCTGTAAGGCAAATGCCAGACTTGCTTTGGATAGTGGAGACATCAGGGTTATATAATAATATTGGGATGCTGGCTGAACATCAGGGTTACATAATAATATTGGGACGCTGGCTGAACATCAGGGTTATATAATAATATTGGGACGCTGGCTGAACATTCAAGGTTATATAATAATATTGGGACGCTGGCTGAACATCAGGGTTATATAATAATATTGGGACGCTGGCTGAACATCAGGGTTATATAATAATATTGGGACGCTGGGTGATCCTTACACCTGTGTGTGCAGGTGTAACCAACATCGTGTTCACTGTTTCCTTTGCCCACAGGGCTGCTAGTCATCCCATTTCGTAACCATTGAATGGGGTTTGTTGACAAGTGTGTGGACCATTTCGAGAAAAACTGGTACAGCAACTGAGCTATTGAAGCTCCAGATCGTTGTCTGTAAAAGAGACCTTTCTTTTTTTGCATATTTCGGTCACTGACTGGGGATGGTTGCAATAAGATCAACCCTGTTTTATCCCAAGGGAGGAAACAATATGATTTTTGATTTCTTTGTCTGAACCTCGCCTTCTGTAGATGAGATAGCATTAGTAGGTTGGGGTGTAGGTCTGGGAGGTTAGAGAAGAGAATGGGAAGAGATAGAGATAGAGAGAGAGAGAGGGAGAGAGATGGATAAAGTGAGAGAAAGAGGGGGGAGGGTGGGGAGGTATGAGATATGATAGTATCGCGTGTGACAGGAATTTTGTGTTCTTCAAAAAGGTCATTGGGTGTCGGGCTGCGGAAACAAAAAGCTGTTTGTTTTTAATTTCTTCTTTTCTAGACGTCAACTTTTTTTTAGTGGCTTGCCTGACACCTCTCTTTTTCTCTTTCTCTATATCTCTCTCTGTCTCTCTTTCTCTGTCTCTCTGTCTCTCTTTCTCTCTTTCTCTCTTTCTCTCTCTCTCTCTCTCTCTCTCTCTCTCTCTCTCTCTCTCTCTCTCTCTCTCTCTCTCTCTCTCTCTCTCTTTCTTTCAGCCTTCCATCAGACAACACCATGTCTCGCCCCAAAGCTAGTCCATCCAGAGCCGGACAAATGCTGTCCCAACCCTTATATTGTCAAGGGGAGACACATGCCCCTCCCCAGTTTATTTGATACCAATTTTTCCAAAGAGTAGTCACAGCATTTATTTTCTATGAACTGTAATGTACTGAGACCCATGCCAGCTGACATCGGCCAGGCAATGCATCAACAATTTATCAAGATAATCCCCGCTAGACCTTAAACCCCAAACTCCACCTACCCTTCACGACCCCAGCTACCCTTCTCAAAGACAACGAAACCAAAGCTCTGATTATCTATCGCCGTTAGTTGTGTGTGTGTTTGTGTGTGTGTGTGTGTGTGTGTGTTTGTGTGTGTGTGTGTGTGTGTGTTTGTTTTGGGGCATAACATACACTTATGTTCTGCACTCACCAAGCTCATTAACTGCTGGGAGTGTCAACGTACATATATCTCCATCTATCTATCTATCTATCTATCTATCTATCTATCTATCTATCTATCTATCTATCTATCTATCTATCTATCTATCTATCTATCTATCTATCTATCTATCTATCTATCTATCTATCTATCTATCTATCTATCTATCTATCTATCCATCCATCCATCCATCCATCCATCCATCCATCCATCCATCCATCCATCCATCCATCCATCCATCCATCCATCCATCCATCCATCCATCCATCCATCCATCCATCCATCCATCCATCCATCCATCCATCCATCCATCCATCCATCCATCCATCCATCCATCCATCCATCCATCCATCCATCCATCCATCCATCCATCCATCCATCCATCCATCCATCCATCCATCCATCCATCCATCCATCCATCCATCCATCCATCCATCCATCCATCCATCCATCCATCTATCTATCTATCTATCTATCTATCTATCTATCTATCTATCTATCTATCTATCTATCTATCTATCTATCTATCTATCTATCTATCTATCTATATCTATATCTATATCTATATGTGTCTGTCAGGGATCATACTGCCATTAGCTGCAAATATCCATGCCATCTTCCAAAGCCAAAGTTCAATGGACATACCTACCTGATGTATAGAAACTTTAAGAATTTTGAGATCCGCATGTTTACAATATGAAAACATTAAACTTAAAGCCTGCAAAAATCTGCTAAATTAATTATAAATGTAACATATTTTTGCTTTGATGAGAGTCTTTAATGTCATTATTTATTTATTTATTTTATTTTATTTTTTAAAGTGAGGGAGGTGCGGTAGGAGGGGGAGGGCGTGTCAAAAATAGTTTAAAGATGATGACGAATATGATGATGTGTGTGTGTGTATATGTGTGTGTGCGTATGTGGGTGTGTGTGCGTGTGTGTAGGTGTATGTGTGTGTATGAGTGTGTATGAGCGCGCGCGTTTGTTTGTGTGTGTTATATGATTTCCAATTCATTGTTAATGTTTTTTATAATGTTAGTTTATTAAAGGACGGATTGGAACACTAGACTTTATAATTAGTCTAAAATCTTTATCCTAATTTAAAAAGTGTTAACAGTTTCAACGTTTCTCTCTCTCTCTCTCTCTCTCTCTCTCTCTCTCTCTCTCTCTCTCTCTCTCTCTCTCTCTCTTTATTTGCCCCTCTCTCTCTTTCTTTCTTTCTCTCTTTCTTTCTCTCTCTGAGAAAAAGAACATTGGGGATGGTTCATGAAAGCTAGCGGGAACAACTAGCAGAAACCACTAGTGGGAACAACTAGCAGAAACCACTAGTGGGAACAACTAGCAGAAACCACTAGTGGGTACAACTTGCGGGAACAACTAGTCGGAACAACTAGCGAGAACAACTAGCAGGAACAACTGGTCGGAACAACTAGCGAGAACAACTAGCAGGAACAACTAGTCGGAACAACTAGCGAGAACAACTAGCAGGAACAACTGGTCGGAACAGCTAGTGGGAACAACTAGCAGGAACAACTAGTGGAAACAACTAGCGGGAACATCTAGCCTGAACAACTTGCGGGAACAACTAGCGGGGACAACAAGCGGGGACACAATCAAAAGGCAAGAAGCATGTCTGGTTTGTAAGTTCCAGTTTTCTGTAAAAAATACAAGAAAGAAAAAAAGAAGTTCTATTTTGTAAGTAGGCCACTTTGGTGTAATCCGTCGACTGTTTTTACCAGACCATTTCAAATCCTCTTGATCACCACTTGCTAAGTTGCTAAGTAGTATGTTGTTATTCTGTTCAACTTGCGATAGTTGTACAATCTGCCTACGTATTGCCTCCTTTTTTTTCTTTTTTCCAAGAAGAAAACTTCCTGTTGTATTGTAACGATGCTCACTAGGCTACTAGGCTTTGCAGAATTTAAATTGGTTTAAACAGAATTTTATTATTGACGAGACAAGCAAACAAAGCATGGAGAACATAAAGGGCACACAAAAGCAAAGCTTAAATGAGTGCTACCCTTTGACAAATGACAACAATGAAATATCTGGCGAACAGGAACTAGTACAAAACAATAAAAACATAAATATATTAATTAATCTTCTCAACAATGAAAAGTATAAAAGACAAGAAATACAATAACATCGAAAAGGAAAAAAAGTAATAAAGAAATAAATGAATGAACTAACTAACGAGAAACAGATACATGCCTATCCTATCATATCCTGTCCCGTAACTCGGAGGTCGTAAGGGCACCACAGATGATCGTTTAACCAGCATACTCCATCTTTCTCTGTCCTCAGCAGCCCTGATGGCTTCGCTCAGTGTCAAACCAGTCCATTCTCGAATGTTGTCCTCCCACCTCTTTTTTGGTCTCCCTCTTCTTCTACCTCCTTGCACTGTGCCTTGCAAAATGGCAGGCCTGAAAATGGCGACTAATTTAGTCCCCATGGCTAGTGGAAAAAAAAATTGGCGACTAAAAAAAAAACTTTAGTCGCCAAATGCGAGTGCGCGAAAATGAACTTTTTTTTAGTTTGGCTAGTAAAATTTTTAGTTTGGCTAGTAAAATTTTTAAGTTACTAGCCAAAGGCTAGTGGGACCTTTTTTTCATTTTCAGGGCTGAATGGTTTTTCTTCTAGATACATGCACCCAACAGTAAACTTTACACAATATAGTAGCTGTCAATTAAAAGGTAAATAAATGCCTGGAGTAATCTAAAACAATGAGAGAAAAAAAATCAGTTTGGAGGAGGGAAAATTTTTTATTTAAATCACGTGCAAATAAAAAAGAAAGTAAAACAAAAACAACGCGCGCGCGCACTCTCACACACCCACCCACACACCCACCCACACACCCACCCACACCCACACACACACACACACACTCACACACATAAATAGTTCGAGACTGCGTGTTTGCACGTAAACAGATAATTAAAATAGTGATGAACTCATCTATTCAGGTTCAAAGAGACAATTATGTGGTCAGTTTGACTCTGACAGCTAGTAATGAACTTGTGGTGCGAAGGGGTGGGGTGTAACTACTAGGGAGAGGGAAACAAACGGGGATAGGTTTAATTAGTATCAGGGTGACCAATCAGAGGTGATCTTGCATAATTGGGCTATTTAAATTAATGAGATTGAACTTGATTGAGATTGAGACTGAGACTCGTGTTGGTCTAGTCACAGTGTGGATGACTGAATGATTGAATGGGCGGGTCTGCAAATGGCGATGTTTATTTTCCTCTACTCAAGCTTTCTCAGTGCGGTGTTGTGTCTTTGTGGTGGTGATGGTTAGGCATCCTTTACCCTGTTCTTGCCGTAAAGGGAAGAGTAAGTTGACTATGTGTGTGGTGTGTGTGTGTGCGTATGATGTGTGGTGTGTGTGCGTGTGGTGTGTGTGTGTGACCCAGATAGCAGGAGTGTTATGTGAGTCATACGTGGCGGAGTGTAGGCGTTATACATGAACAAATGGAAATATCACAACTTAAAATCAAATAAATCCTTCTGAAAAAAAGTGTGTGTGTGTTTGTGTGCGTGTGGAGTAGTTGAGTGGGCAGTTAAGTTGAGATTTGAATCAGAATGTAGGGTGATGTGGGCGTAATTGCCTACTCATGTTTTAACGCAATTATTTTGTTTTGCTCTTTGTGAGTGCATTTCAGTGTATGATTGAGTGTGTGTGTGTGTTTGCGTGTGTACATGGGTTTGTTTGTTTGGATGTGTACATGTGTGTGTTTGTTTGGGTGTGTACATGTGTGTGTTTGTTTGGGTGTGTACATGTGTGTGTTTGTTTGGGTGTATAGGGTAGGGCATGAGGGTGTGTAGTGTTTAGGTGTTTTTATTCTGTCTCTGTCTCTCTCTTTTCAATTGTAGCCTACTATCATCATATTGCTTATATGCATATAATAACAGACTGATAGCTAATATGTTGAATTATGAATATGTTATTATGTCATTGCTTTGCGAATGCATGAAGACGTTGTACATGTATACACCCTTTGTGAATGCATGAAGACATTGTACATGTATACACCCTTTGTGAATGCATGAAGACATTGTATACACCCTTTAGGAAGGGTGTATACAATGTCTTCATGCATTCACAAAGCAATGACATAATAGGGGCGATTCCTTAATGAATAAATTACAAATTCAGATTCAGTTCTCTCTCTCTCTCTCTCTCTCTCTCTCTCTCTCTCTCTCTCTCTCTCTCTCTCTCTCTCTCTCTCTTCTTTGTTTGGACTATCTCTTCTTTGTTTGGAGGCGAGGTCGAGGGTCTTCGTGCAATAATGAATACTGTTAACCTCGTCCTTGTTTGAGACCTTTGTCTGCCCAGTGTGGGGTCTGGTGACAGACTGGGGTACAGTTTGTCTGCCCAGTGTGGGGTCTGGTGACAGACTGGGATACAGTTTGTCTGCCCAGTGTGGGGTCTGGTGACAGACTGGGATACAGTTTGTCTGCCCAGTGTGGGGTCTGGAGACAGACTGGGATACAGTTGAAACAACCGTACCAAACAACAACAGTGGTCTAAAAGGGTTAAATTGACGACAATCCTTACAACATTCACATTCAATGCTGCAACAGTTCAAACAAACAAACATTACAAACAAACAAATAAAATAAGCTAAAATCCAAAATAACCTCTATAAAATTACTATTTTTAGGTTAATGAATACATTCAATGGGCTGGACGAATAAAGAAGTTTTAATACGTGGCACAATAACACAATGTTCTGTGTCAATACACAGTTACTAATTACTTCCCTTTCCGCAGTTGTCAGCAGTGGTATTTTTTTTAGAATTTACCACAGGTAAAAAACCGAAAAAAGTCAAGTTCATAGTCGGTTTGACCAACAACTGCCACCACATCAATAAACTGTTTATTAACAATCCAAAATCCCAAATAAATTGGTCGTCGTCACGAAACCTAAACAAATATTAAGAGATTTTGGATAGCATGTTACTTTTAACACCGCGTACCACACGCTATTTTAACGCTGTGAAGGTCTACCAGACTAGTGGCAAATGGCGACGCCGCATGGGGTTATGGGAAATGCGTGTTTCAATACATGTTTGTACAGTAAGCACAAGTAGGTTACACAATAATTGCCTTTACTCCACCCTACCCCCGACAACTCTCCCTCCTCTCTCCCCGACTTCCCCCTCCCATGCTCCCACACACTGCTTCCTACCTCCCTACCTTCCTACCCCAACCAAAACTGGCCACGTAGATCTTTCGTCATAGTTGTTATGCCTGGCAGCCACGCGTCCCCATTTGTGTAACACGTCCCAAGCCAGTAGTTGAATATTTGACACTCTTTCCACTCAACGTCAGCTCTTAACAAATGGTTCAAGCAATCACCCAAACCTTACATTTCAGTAATTGAATCCCTTTCTTCTGGAAGTTCCGAGAAAGAAGTCTCGTCAGTATTTTAGTATTTGTCACTCTTTCCAACCAACTTAGCTTTTTTTTTCCTTTTTTTTCCTCAATATTTGCTGCAATCCCCGGACAAAGGTTTGAGTAATTTCATCCTTTTGGTCTTGACGATATGGTAAATAACCGTCCCTTGCCAATGTTGCAGTATTCTAGTCCTTTTTGTTTTAAAGATTTTTCCGGCTCTTTTTCAATGGCCGTTAAAATCCCCAACCTACAACCTTGTCAGGTCGATCCATTTTCTTGTTGCGGAGGTATCTTTATAGAAGTCCTCGGCCAATGTTTTAGTTGTTTTTTGTTTCTCGCATTGCCATGCTTTCTCGATATGAGACTAAGGTCGTTCCATTGATTGTGGGGTGTTTCTCTCACTCAGCCCGATAGTGGGAAAGGCCGAGAGCTTCAGAGCAGACTACTCTGTCATATACTTAGACAACCCAATCTCATAATGCACAACTTTCAGCAGCTACAAGGAAAGATTGAATATGAATGGCATAACGCTAGCGCAAAGAGCTGCTCAAGGTGAATGAGAAGAGTGTAGGAGCAGGTTAGTTAGTTAAACTCAATCTTAAAGTGGCCAATGTTTCTGTGATGAAAAAAAAATTAAACATTGATTATGATTTAATTTAAATGAAGTTTGTCTGTATGTGTGTATAAGTGTATGTGTGTATATGTGTATGTGTGTATAAGTCTATGTGTGTATAAGTGTGTACGCGGTGCTTTGCCAATACATGTATGTTTGTGTGTGTGTTTGTGTGTGTACGTGTACATGTGTGTGTGGGTGGGTTTGTGTGGGTGTGTTTGTTTATGTATGTGTGCGTGTGTCTGTATGTGTGTGTGTTTGGGTGTTTGTGTGCGCGCGCGTTTGTTTATGAGTGCGTGTGGGTGCATAATTACGTCCTGCGTATTAAATTAAGTTTTATATTACAAAAATGTTTCCTTCCCGTAATTTCCTAACGTTTGTAGGTTAGCAGGCCGCGTAGAATTGGTTTTGTATCCTTGTTTTGGACCTTTTTGGTACATTATGCTGTTCAATTGAAGTGGGTGTTCTTCTTTCAGCTTAACCTTTTTCAACTTACTGAAGATCAGGCCATGACAATCTCATGTCAAATGTATTATCCCCTTCCGATGAGAGTATAAACCGAGGTCAAGTCTGTGCACTTGTCACGCAGTCCATCGCTCACAATTTAAAAATCCTGATGCTCATGTCCATAGTGGTGGACAATTGGGGGAGTGGGTGTCAGTGGGGGAGGAGGTGTGAGTGAGAGAGGAGGTGAGTGCCAGATACACCCTCACAGGATGTATTTCACTGTCGCCATGCCACACCAAAATCCTTGTAACGTTTTTACTTGGTAAATAAATATTCTTATCTTATCTTATCTTATCTCTACAACCTCACTGCACTGTCCAACCCTCACTCCTGGTCCACAGTTGGGCTCAGTTGTCTGACGTGTCACCCATTGCCTCTATGGCAGGGTGTTGACGCCTCGAGCGCCTTGAGTTATATCCTGTATAGACCAACGTCTTGAGTAATATCCTGTATGGGTCAGCGCCTTGAGCAGCTCTTGAAGTGAAAGGCGCTGTGTAAGAAAGTTAAAATACATATATCGGTAATTGAAATAAATAAATAAATGTCAGCTAATAGAAGGTATATTTCTCTTTAGGTTATTCTACAGCCGAATATCCATTTTTGCAATATTATTGCATTTTTAATTTCTTTACTTTTATTCTGTCCATATCACACACTCAGCCTTTTTGGACTCGCCGAAGAATCTCATATAAAATGTATCCTATTCGGATGATGGAAACGATTTTTTACGAAGTTGTTTAATTCTCCATTCTGCTTCATGATTTATTTCTTTGGTTTTGTTTGTTTGTTAATTGTGTCCATGTCAAGGAAAAAGAACAACAACAACAAAACGTGGAGGCATTCCATGTACAATTGATGAGATAGAGCTAAAGAAAGATAGGTTGTTAGTCAAGGTCTTGGAATTGCCCAAGTTTTTGTTATTACCACATTTATTTGTTTCGCTTCTTATCCTGTCCATGTTAGGAACTGACCTTTTTTGGCTTGATGCATGATCTCATGTCATGCCTTAACGTACTCGCCTGATAATGATAAACCAGCACCCACCTCCACCCCCATCCCCCACCCACCTCTCATCCTCCCTCCTTTTTGCTTCAGTATTTATTTCATTATTTCTATTTTCGACCGTTATTTATGTATTTATTTTTATAGTTTTATTTCTGGTTATGTTAACGTTTTGTTGGCACTGACTGCGAAGACCATGTTGTAAAATTATGTTCTTTAGCTGATTGCAGTCTTGAACTATTTTTAAATGTGTGTCATTTTCCGTTTATTTTGGAATTCTTTATATTTCATTTCTTTCTCCTTTTAATAGGTTTGGTTTTAATCCGGACCGTGTTTAAAATGAGTTATTACAGAAGATTGTCATGAAAAAATTTAATGTATGTTATTTAGCTGATAGCAGTTTTCACTTTTTATTTTTTAAAAATTTTCCTACACCTTTAATTGCTTCGTTGTTTTGGGTCTATTTTAGAATTCTGTATTTCTTTTCCTTACCCCTCCCCCCCCCTGTCTTTTCTTTTTCTATCCTATCCTATCCCGTAACTCGAAAGTTGTTGGGGCACCACAGATGATCGTTTAATCAGGGTACTCCATCTTTCTCTGTCCTCAGCAACCCTCATGGATTCGCTCAGTGTCAAGCCAGTCCATTCGCGAATATTGTCCTCCCACCTCTTTTTCTGTCTCCTTCTTCTTCTGCCTCCTTGCACCGTGCCTTGCAGGATGATCTGGTGCTCTAATGAGGTGTCTATAGCATCGGAGACTCCGTTTCTTAAGCACTGTGAGCGGGTCATCGTGTTGTCCAATGGCTTGTGTGATGGTCTGTCGGACTTCATCGTTGGTGATGTGCTGCCTATAACCGCATTACAGGTCCATATTATAGTGATGCATGCCTATCACCGCTATACCGGTCCATATTATAGTGAGGCTTGCCTATAACCGCTTTACAGGTCCATATTATAGCGAGGCTTGCCTATCACCGGTATACAGGTCCATATTATAGCGAGGCTTGCCTGTCACCGCTATACAGGCGTGCATTATTTATTTCATAGCTCTGATCTAGCGCTTTTCTAGCTAAAGAGCTGCTCAAGGCGCTGACCGATACAGGATCCATTGCAAGTCCTTCCGCGGCGCCCACTTGCAGTGTTTGGGCGCATGGTGGGATGGCCAGACCGCTGAGCACAGTCGTTGGTGACACGGTATGGGAATATATATGAGAAATGGCGGAGCTCAGTCACCGTGGTACATTTCGTAGTGGAGTCAATTAATTAAAGCCGACTTAATGACAAGCCACGTTCTCTTTGATTTTGATGACATATTGACGGCAGAGGTCGCTGTTTGCTTAAACTAAAGCAATGAATGACTGGGTCAGTCGGACAGATTGTAGTTCACGGTTTGCTGATAACATCACTGAGCACCTGACCGCACACACAATTAGGCGGTGTATGCTTTGCCATGCACCATGAAAGTACAAACTAGCCATCCATGACATACACAAAGTACGCAGGCATAGACGAGCTTCCATACACGTATGCATAGGTAAGCGGTGTTCTGGTAGCACGGTAGGTTGGTCGCCGGTTTCCTGTGTCGAAGGGGGCGGGTTCCATTCCAGCAAGGGGCGAACTTATGTGACTTAGGTACCAGACTATTGAGATCACCGAGGGTTTTCTCCGGGTACCCCAGTTTACTTCCTCTCTTCATTAATGGTATGGGGTGCAGTCAATTTTAATGTTAATAACATTCCATTTCCTTCCCGTATTCTATTTAGCCATTTCCCTCCCTTTACATCACGTGTTTGATATGTCTGTAGTGTATGAGTGAAAACTATGTCTGTAGTGTATGAGTGAAAGATATGTCTGTAGTGTATGAGTGAAAACTATGTCTGTAGCGTATGAGTGAAAGATATGTTTGTAGTGTATGAGTGAAAGCTATGTTTGTAGTGTATGAGTGAAAACTATGTAGTGTATGAGTGAAAGCTAATGTTTGTAGTGTATGAGTGAAAGATATGTCTGTAGTGTATGAGTGAAAACTATGTCTGTAGTGTATGAGTGAAAGATATGTCTGTAGTGTATGAGTGAAAGATATGTCTGTAGTGTATGAGTGAAAGCTATGTTTGTAGTGTATGAGTGAAAGCTATGTCTGTAGTGTATGAGTGAAAGATATGTCTGTAGTGTATGAGTGAAAGACATGTCTGTAGTGTATGAGTGAAAGATATGTCTGTAGTGTATGAGTGAAAGATATGTCTGTAGTGTATGAGTGAAAGCTATGTCTGTAGTGTATGAGTGAAAGCTATGTCTGTAGTGTATGAGTGAAAGCTATGTCTGTAGTGTATGAGTGAAAGCTATGTCTGTAGTGTATGAGTGAAAGCTATGTCTGTAGTGTATGAGTGAAATATATGTCTGTGGTGTATGAGTGAAAGATATGTCTGTAGTGTATGAGTGAAAGATATGTCTGTAGTGTATGAGTGAAAGATATGTCTGTAGTGTATGAGTGAAAGATATGTCTGTAGTGTATGAGTGAAAGATATGTCTGTAGTGTATGAGTGAAAGCTATGTCTGTAGTGTATGAGTGAAAGCTATGTCTGTAGTGTATGAGTGAAAGCTATGTCTGTAGTGTATGAGTGAAAGCTATGTCTGTAGTGTATGAGTGAAAGCTATGTCTGTAGTGTATGAGTGAAAGCTATGTCTGTAGTGTATGAGTGAAAGCTATGTCTGTAGTGTATGAGTGAAAGCTATGTCTGTAGTGTATGAGTGAAAGCTATGTCTGTAGTGTATGAGTGAAAGATATGTCTGTAGTGTATGAGTGAAAGGTATGTCTTAAGCTTAAGCTTAATGACGACAAAACCGAAGCCCTCCTCATTCACAAGCACAACACCTCCTCCTCACTCCCGCCTCTCCCAACATCGCTTACGGTAGGGACAACAAACATTCAGTTCTCATCCTCAGCAAGAAATCTCGGCTACATTCTCTCCGATGACCTGTCCCTCAACAACCACATCTCCAACATCTGTCGCTCTGCATACACGGCCATACGCCAAATCAGCTCCTTTCGCCACTATCTTACGCTCACTGCCACCAAAACCCTAGTCTGCGCTCTCGTCCTTTCTCGTCTTGACTATTGCAACTCCCTCCTCGCTGGCTCCCCAAAACACATCATTGACAAGCTACAAAAGGTTCAGAACTCAGCAGCTAGACTAGTATTCCGAGCTAAGAAACGCGATCACATCACACCTCTACTACATTCCCTTCACTGGCTTCCTGTGCAAGCACGCATAGAGTACAAACTCTCTGTTCTCTGTCACAACTTCTTCACAGATTCCTGTCCCTCCTACCTTGCTGATCTACTGTCTGTCTACTCCCCTTCACGCACTTTAAGATCTTCTGCCGACACTCGCACACTCAAGGTTCCCGTCACCCGCACTAAGACATACGGCCAACGTGCATTCGCTTACTCCGCACCTAAGCAGTGGAACTCCCTTCCTTCCCATATCCGCAACATACAATCAACACAAGCATTCAAAAAGGCCCTCAAAACCCACCTCTTCAAACTTCACTATTCAGAATGATCTGTATCCCGCTGCCATTCTCTCCTCTTTGTCTCTGTCTGATCCGTAAGTGTATACACGGCTGTACATATTTATACTGTTTTTCCTCCTGGGCCTAACCGGGCATATAAATAGCTGTGAATATGATTTTGCTATTCTATTTGTCTTTTCTGTCATTTGTGTACATAGTTGTAAATTGTAATTTGTGTACATAAGTGTAAATAATTTGTACCCTTACTGTTTTGTCTTTTGGTGTATTGTAGCGAAAGCGATGTTTTATCGAGTGCATGTACTTATATGTAATGACTATGTAAAGCGTGGTGAGTCTGGTCATAGGCTGGAGTACCCGCTATATAAAAATCCGTTATTATTATTATTATTAGTGTATGAGTGAAGGATATGTCTGAAGTGTATGAGTGAAAGATATGTCTGTTGTGTATGAGTGAAAGATATGTCTGTAGTGTTTGGGTGAAAGATATGTCTGTAGTGTATGAGAGAGTGTCTAAAACATGTGATCATGTATTTTGGCATCATAGATTCATAATTATAGACTGTGTCTGTGAGATCATGTGCAGTGTGTGTGTGATGGGGGTGGTGGTGGTGAAGGATTATGAGATAGTGAGTGATTGGGGTTGGGGTATTTATTCCGTGTTCAGTACATGCTTCAGAAGGCTGGGGTTGGGGTATTTATTCAGTGTTCAGTACATGCTTCAGAACGCAGGGGTTGGGGTATTTATTCAGTGTTCAGCACATGCTTCAGAAGGCAGGTCAGAATGAAGATAGCTCTTGATTTACATATGAAAATAACAAATTGTTTGTTCAGTTTGCCTCGTACCAGACATCTGTGTACAGACTTCAGACATGTAAGGCGGTTATGAAACATGCATATTGATCGTGCACACACATACCATACACACACACACGCACACACACATACACACGCACACAAACGCAAACACGCACTTTCCTATGGAGAGAGAGATGCGATGGTGATAGTGGTGATGGTGATGGTGGTGGCGTTTCCTAATAAATTGATGTCCAATCCTGGATTGTTTTGTTATTAACTAGTAATACAAGCCGTCCCCATTGTCAACAGGTTTTGTTACACAGTCTCATCTTGGTCTCATGTTGTTTTTATATAAAATATATTAAAGTACTTGTATCTGTACTGAATGCAATAGTATTTTGAAATAAATGTTATAAAAGTAAATAAATGCTATTACATGCATAAACAAACACATAAATAAGTAAAATACATTAATACATTAGTTAAAACAACATTATAAAAAAGTTTCTACAAACGCTATAGCTTTGTTTCATAATGAAAGCGAAAGTGGCGGATCGGTTGCGGCCCTTGGGTTTGGCTAGTTCCGGTTGAAGCAAGAAAGATGGAGGGTTATATAAATTATATTTCTCTTGTACAACCGTTCAAATTTTACTCAGGATGGCTGCTTGCCTAAACATTGATTGCTGATTTGTTTGTTCAGTAGGCCTAATTCGTTTGTCAGTGACCTACATTCACGAGAAATTCGAAGTCTCTTTCTTTTTCTTTGCTTTAATTTTTTAATTGAGAAATTTTAATTTTGCAGTTTATCTAGAAGATAACATTATTATACAGTAGAATAATTTTTGTTTTTAATTCAGTGAAGCAACTGCAATTATGTCTTATTATTTTTAGTCTTTCAGTTGTTATTATTATTAGTTGTAGTAGTATTGTTATTATTATTACCATTATTACCATATATTAATTATTAGTTGTCTGTTGGTGCTGCTGTTGTATTATTATTATTATTATTATTATTATTATTATTATTATTATTATTATTATTATTATTATTATTAGTTGTAGTTGCATTGTTATTATTATTATTTTTATAATTATTAATTACTCTAATGATTACGATTATTATTAATATTATGATGATTATTTTGTATTATTACTCTTATTATTATAATTATTATTATTATTATTATTATTATTATTATTATTATTATTATTATTATTATTATTATTATTATTATTATTATTATTATTATTATTATTATTATTTTGATCTAGGATGGATCTAAGGCATGGAAGAATGGGTGAGTGTTGTAGTTGTGTATACATATACTGTGTTTGTTTGTTTGTTTGTTTTTGTAGATTATAGTCACACGACACTTTCGCATATAGGTGACTACTGGACCGATTTATTATCTGTGTGTTAAATGTGTACGCATGGGTATGTGGCTGGTTATCTGTTTATGCATGTGTGTTAGTGTTTATAGATTTGTATTTTGGTATGGAAGTTGTTTTTGATAGTATATCAAATGTATCAATATTGTATGTCCATGTTTGTAATAATTTTGATGTTGTTATCTCCTTCCTTATTGCACTGCTAAACAAATATCCATGCCTTGTGTTTGGACAATAAAGAATCTTGAATCTTGAATCTTGAATCTTATTTTACATTGTTGTAATCTTTCCGAATCAGTCGCAAACGTTGTTCCCACAGTCGTTTCAGTGTTTTGTTAGCTGGCAATGTGTGTAACTTGACAATGCGCCTTCAATTACTTTTCCTGCGAAATTAGGGCAGCAAACGCAATACTGTTTTTCTCCGCCACAAGTCTTCCGTCTACGTTCGGCCATGCTTAATACTCAACCGGAACTAGCCGGTGTCCTTGGCATAGGTGAAGGCAGGGACGGATAACTCTATCTGCACTAGTTTTGCAACAGCGCTATACGGTTTTCTACACTTGCACTTACACTCGGTGCATAAATGTAATAATTGAAATATCTTGGATAGTGAGACTTTGATACTGATGGAGTCTGGTGTTACGTTGTTGTCTTATACACCCGCCCCCCTCCCTCCACACACACACCCACACACACCCACACACACACACACACACACACACACACACACCTTTTCTACCTCTACCCACCCTGTTGGTGAGAACGCTGTTCTATGATCTCTATGGTATCTAGTATCCACGTTTGACCCAAAAACAATTATCCTCAGACTCGCTTCACCCTCAACTCGTCGCACCTCATCACACCTCATCACACCCCATCACACCTCACCACACCTCATCACACCTCATCACACCCCATCACACCTCGTCACACCTCGTAACAAAAA
This sequence comes from Oncomelania hupensis, assembly GCA_036898135.1. Lineage (NCBI taxonomy): Eukaryota > Metazoa > Mollusca > Gastropoda > Littorinimorpha > Pomatiopsidae > Oncomelania > Oncomelania hupensis. The sequence continues at coordinate 79,829,582 of CM072515.1, forward strand.
GGACAATCCTCACCCTCTAGATAGACGTCACAAGATAACTTCCCTGCCCCTCCTTCCCCTCCTCGCCCCCGCTTCTCCCTTTCCTCACGCCCACATACGCTTTTGTTCTCCACTTAAAACAAAAAAAAATAATGGCGGCAATAAGGGAATGATATTGGAATCAACCGGGACACATTTCTCTGGGAAAGGACAAACGGAATGAAGATAAAGCGACCAGCAGAATTTATGTTGTCGCCCTGGGAAGAAAAACAAGGACTGTTGGAAACTCCTGATCATCACTGTCTAGGATTGAGAGAGAGAGAGAGAGAAAGAGAGAGAGAGAGAGAGAGAGAGAGAGAGAGAGAGAGGGGGAGAGAGAGAGAGAGAGAGAGAGAGAGAGAGAGAGAGAGAGAGAGAGAGAGAGAGAGAGAGAGAGAGAGAGAGAGAGAGAGAGAGAGAGAAGCAAACAGTGACAATGAAAAGTGGTGTATTATTAAGCACGATCGGAAGCCTTGGATTAGCGACCTGGGCCGAGGTCTTGTCAAATACGTAGCATCTTTACGCAATGCGTAGAGCCTACGAACAACGTAAACTCCGAAACGTGCTGGTCATGACGCTTGCGTAGGCTAAATTTAGCTGCGACGTTCAGCGCATAGTTACGACTGCTCCCCTCCTGTCGTAAACCTTTGCGTAACATGAACAAAGGCGGACAGATTATTCTTTCGTATGCTACTGAGGAGGAATTTCAGGTGCCAACGGATCCTTCGAGATAGAACCAACCCATTTGATGTATATGATGATGTGGAACTGTTTGCTAGATTTCGTTTTCGGCGAGGAGACATCATTACTCTTGTAGATCTGTACATGATGTAGTGCGAATGTTGTGACGATGCGTACGAACTATGTGTGTAAACGCATTGAGTTGTTATTCTAATGAAAAATGCGTTGTATAAATGCAATTTATTATTATTATTATTATTATTATTATTATTATTATTATTATTATTATTATTATTAGTCCGGAGACGAGCTGGAACACCCACTCCCGAGGGGAAGTTCTCTGCCTCCATTGATGCAAGTGTTGATCGCATTACGTTTTTTTCTATCAGGAGCATTTCAACAAACTATTGGAGACCTGTTCAATGTGGACCGACGAACAGTAGGTAGAATTATTGCCCGATTCTCCTCAATTCTGTCTCGAAGGCTGGGGGAATACGTTAAGCTTCCAGCCACCCAAAGGGAAGCAGATGTTGTGATTGAGAGTTTTTACCAGTTAGCAGGTTTCCCAAACGTACTGGGCTGCATTGATTGCACACATGTTCAGATAATTGCACCTGTCATCAATGAATTTGAATATTTCAACTGCAAAGGCAATCAATGTACAACTCATCTGCAATGCAGAAATGCTCATCACAAACTGTGTTGTCCGCTGGCCGGGTTCAGTACATGACTCACGCATGTGTGTGTGTGTGTGTGTGTGAGAGAGAGAGAGAGAGAGAGAGAGAGAGAGAGAGAGAGAGAGAGAGAGAGAGAGAGAGAGAGAGAGAGAGAGAGAGAGAGAGAGAGAGAAGCATGCCTGTAATTCTTTCCAGAAGGCATGTTTCTTGTCCCAGAATATCCAACACAAAATCATGCCACCATGGTATCGCGGGAGGAGGTCCTCCACCTGTTGGAGGGTGTTTTATTTTGTTCTGAAGGTGCTTCACAACCTGCATCAAATCTGACCATTTCTTTTTCACTTGGGGAGTTTTTCTCTGTGTTGTTCCACGTGCGTTAACACGCATGGTTATTTCATTCCACAGGGTTTGCTTTGTTTTTGCCGTAATTGTGTTGTTGAGCTTGCTGAACAAGTCATCTGAGTGTTGCTTGATCAGGTCAAGCAAGCAGTGAACTTCTCCATATGTAAAATTGGCGGATCTTGGCTGGGATACTTTAGTTTTTCTTTCCATCTTTGTCGTCTTCTATTTTTCTCGTGACGTCACGACAGAAGAATACCGTGTTTTACCGGGTTTTCCCCAATTTGCGCCAAAAATATCCCATCTTTACTCTCAACGTAAGGCCAAACGTAATACGTTACTCCGCAAACGACAAAGCATGCGTGGTGACCACCAAGATACGCATTTGCGCAGCTACGATAGACGTAGGCTTTGCGCGTTCGTAAGTCGTTGCGCAGCTACGTATTCGTCAAGACCTCGGCCACTGGGAAACTCTCTTAACTTTGTTGTATGAAGTGTTACAGCAAGAAATGAATAAAATAAAAGGGAGAAGAAGAAAGAGAAAACGAAGTAGAAGAAGAAGAAGAAGAAGAGGAAGAAGAAGAAGAAGAAGAAGAAGAAGAAGAAGGAGAAGGAGAAGAAGAAGAAGAAGAAGAAGAAGAAGGAGAAGAAGGAGAAGAAGAAGAAGAAGAAGAAGAAGAAGAAGAAGAAGAACAACAACAACAACAACAAGATGAAGAAGGAGAGAGGAAGAAGTAAAGAAGAACGGAACGTCTGCATTATTCAAAAAAGCACACAAGACATATCTCTTCAACAACTATCTTAAATGATTTACAATTCGGCTGTGGGCTTTCCATGCTTCTAACTGGTGCTACTGGTGTGTGTGTGTGTGTGTGTGTGTGTGCGTGCGTGCGTGTGTGTATGGGTATATGTATGTGTGTGTGCGTATGTGTGGGTGCGTGTGTGTGTGTGTGTGTGTGTGTGAAAGAGAGAGAGAAAGAGAGGGTGGGGGAGGAGGGCACGGTGCAAGGAGGCAGAAGAAGAGGGAGACAAAAAAGAGGAGGGAGGACAACATTCGAGAATGGACTGGCCTGACACTGAGCGAAACCCTGAGGGTTGCTGAGGACAGAGAAGGATGGAGTACACTGGTTAAACGATCATCTGTTGTGCCCCAACGAGAGACCGGTTAGGATAGGATAGGATAGAAAATTGTTAGTGTCCATATTTAAGGCGTTATTCGTTACAAACTGCGTGTGAACGTATTTCACTGTGTGAATATTTTGTATATATTGTTTCCTCTGCAACAGTGTGGCCAGGGTTGATTAGTCCCCCCCCTACCCCCCGTACCTAGTCAAGCGCTGTGAGCACTTCCTTAACCAGAAGTGGTACTACGCTATGCAAATGGTCACATTATTATTATTATTATTATTATTATTATTATTATTATTATTATTATTATTATTATTATTATTAGGAAAGGAGGTAGAAGAAGAGGGAGACCAAAAAAGAGGTGGGAGGACAACATTCGAGAATGGACTGGTTTGACACTGAGCGAAACAATCAGGGTTGCTGAGGACAAGGAAAGATGGAGTACGCTGGTTAAACGATCATCTGTGGTGCCCCTACGACCTCCGAGTTACGAGATAGGATAGGATAGGATAGGATTAGGAAAGAACGAAAGAAGACAAACGAAAACATAAAATAATAAATAAATACATAAATAAATAAAGCCATCAATAAGAAGTGTGTTACATCGCCAAATACATGATGCCATTACCGACCTGTGAAACATGTATGCAGCGCTGATTTGCCAAACCGCCGTTGGGCTACCGGGATTTTCTGTATAAATAATTTGTTCTACCAGTCTGCTATCGTCTTCGCTAGACCAGTCACCTACCTTTTTTCTTGAAAACTCTCCCCAAACTCCTCAATTGTTTATGGGGTCTGTTGGGTCAGCTTGGGGATATTGGACGCTTTCTGCCAAATGGTCACTAGGGATTTCTATGGTATTATTGTTTAGCAACGTAAGCATTTGATGTGTATGTGTTTTGTTAATATTTTTTAATGATGTTTATATTCTTCTTTTTTTTTCTTTTTTTTTAATAAACGGGGGTTCAATAAATTAGAGTATAGCCTCCGCGTCTTTTGCATGTGTTGGCTTTATTGTAAAGTGACCGGCTGGTGGAGTGCCTTTAGTGTTACCATTAGGATTGTTTCAGTAGATCTTTTAACGGATAAGGGGTGAATCCTCTTTCAACCAAGTTGTGGTCCGAATTCGGCTCTTTGCAGTTCGCTGGACCCTGTAAACCTTTACTAACTAATTAACAGCCATTTTCTGCTCACATTCACAACAAAGCATTTGTCAAAACACGAAGCATGTCACATGAAAAAGGAAGTCAGCGTAATCTCTATTGTGCAGAGCAGGCGGTTTCCCTGTATTTCAGCTCTACACAGTTCCAGACCAGAACTGAGATGCAAATGGCAGAGGTCACATGCAGGTCAAGTTGCGCAGTGGTACAAAGAGGTCTTTCAAGGCGGAGGTGATAAAGACTCTTTTCCTGATTGGTTGACAGTTCGCAGCAGTATTAGAAAGTAGGTCTTTTATTGGTGAAAGTCTTGTCGCCGCAGGATTAGAAAGAAGCCCTTTCATTGGTTAAGTGCTAAGGACCTCTTTCCTGATTGGTTGACATGCCGCGCCGTGGCGCAAGACACGCAATTTGATGATATGGCACTCCGCGAAAGATTGTGTTTCGGGAAAAGAAACCTTGCGTACAAGTAAGTTAGCCTCGGGAACGATAGATATTTGCATTATTAATGTTAACTTTGAAAACTAACGTCAAAAGATTAATAAAGTACCCTGAATGTTGGTGTCTTGTGATCCTCTGTGTGTGTGTGTGTGTGTGTGTGTGTGTGCGTGCGCGCGCGTTTGGTCTGAGTGAGAGTTAATCTTCAATCCTGCAGGAGGTGCAGCGGTGTGTGGAGGGAGGTTGTGCTTGGGGACGTTATGTCGATGTTGAGTCTGTTGTGTTCAATATGTCTAGAGATCGCCGTGATCGAGTCATTTTAATTAAAGACGCTGAATTTGGGTTGACTATACCAATATTAGTCCATACTGAGATAGCTTAAGGATAATGGTGACCGCTGTGGCTTTTTTTGTTCTTCCGATTTTTCTTTTGTATTAATCGTGTGAACTTGGATGTTTCAATTATCTTCTTTTTTCAGAAAATGCAAGGTTGTGTTGAATAACGTGCATTGTTAGTCTGAATAAATTCCGTCGACTATGAGAGGGTAAGTGCTGAGTGACGTGGTCAAGTTGGTGCGTGCTAGAACGTGCGTGCTGGGGAAAAGTGATGTCTGCTGGAACTTTGGGCGCGCCATCACATTCAACAGCAGCAAACCAAACGAGAGTTGGGGAAGAAGAGAAAAAGAGGCGAAGAATGAAATAATGGAGGGATAGAAGGAAACGAAGAAGAATGAAGAAGGGGATAGGAATGAGAAGGAATATGCCAAATAAGATAGGAATTAGAAGGAATATGCAGAATAAGATAGTAATTAAAAGGAATACACAGAAGAAGAGGAAGGAAATAGAAAGAATATGCAGAAGAAGAGGATAGGAAATAGAAGAAATATGCAGAAGAAGAGGATAGGAAATAGAAGGAATATGCAGAAGAGGATAGGAAATAGAAGGAATATGAAGAAGAAGAGGATAGAAAATAGAAGAAATATGCAGAAGAAGAGGATAGAAAATAGAAGGAATATGCAGAAGAAGAGGATAGAAAATAGAAGGAATATGCAGAAGAAGAGGATAGAAAATAGAAGGAATATGCAGAAGAAGAGGATAGAAAATAGAAGGAATATGCAGAAGAGGATATGAAATAGAAGGAATATGCAGAAGAAAAGGATTAGTATTTAAAGGAATATGCAGAAGAACGGGCTAGGAATTAGAAGGAAAATGCAGAATAACAAAATAGGAATTAGAAGGATTAATATGCAGAAGAAGAAAGACAGATTTTCAGAAGGAACTAGAAAACAATGGACGAACGAAAAGGAGAATGGAAGGAAAAACTAGGAAACGAGTCCAAATGCTAGATCTATAGGAGTTGGCGAGAAGAAGAAGAAGAAGAAGAAGAAGAAGAAGAAGAAGAAGACATATTTTAAATAATCAGACGTTAGAAGAACGATGTAGGAACTAAAATAAAAACAGAACGACAGACAAATTACTACAATTGCAGTAGAAAGAAGAAGAACGACAGACAAATTACTACAATTGCAGTAGAAAGAAGAAAAAAAAAGACAAAGTACTACAATGGCAGTAGAAAAACGAAGAACGAAAGACAAAGTACTACAATTGCAATAGAAAGACGAAGAACGAAAGAGAAAGTACTACTATTGCAGTAGAAAGAAGAAGAACAAAAGACAAAGTAAGCCTACTAATATTGCAGTGGAAAGAAGAAATTAAGGCAGAAGAAAGGGGATAAAACGAAATGGGACAATATAGCAAGGGATGTAACTAGAGCAAGGAGCGTTATGAATGTAATACTCTCCCTTTATTGCCTTCGCTATCTGTCCACGCAGGCCAATAATGCAATTTGCCTGTTTACAGAGGTCACAGCCGAGATGTGGCCATGCCACTTTTTACATTTACTTGGCGCTCAGGATGGGCTGTAGAGACTTTTTGTATTCTTTTTCTTTCTTCTTTTTCTTGTTCTATTCTTCTTCGTCGTCGCTGTCGCTGTAGTCTTCTTCTTCTTTTTCGCCGTTGTCATCGTCATCTTCTTTTTTTAGAGGTCACAGCGATGACGTAGACATGCCCCTGCTACCGTCTTCTTGGCGTCAGGATGGGCATAAAGTCTTATTCTTTTTCCCCTTGATTTCCTTTTCCTTGTTCTTATCATGCTTCTCTTTCTTTCTTCCTTCCTTCCTTTCTGTCTTTCGCTCTTGTTGTTGTTGTTGTTGTTGTTGTTGTTGTTGTTGTTGTTGTTGTTGTTGTTGTTGTTGATTCTTCTTCTTCTCCCCCTCCTCCACCTCCTTCTTCTTGTTTTTCTTTTTCTCGTTGTTGTTCTACCTGTTCTTCCTTTTCGTTGGCGTCGTTTTTCTCCTGTTTTCGTTATTAACTGCTGTTGCAAGGCATACCTACCCCCACCACTCTCCCTCTCTCTCTCTCTCTCCCCTCCCTCACACTCTCATTGTGTTTGTGTTGTGCGCGCCCTAGGCTGTGGTGCGTCGTTTCACTGTATACGTTTAATTGGTGTTGAAGTAATATACGATGCCACCAGCTGCTTTTGTTGCCAGTGTTGGAGTGTGCGAGGATGCGAGCTCAGCATTATTATGTGTACGTGCAATAATAATAATAATAATAAATAATAATAATTATAATAATAATTATAATAATTTTAAAAAATGTTATGCAAAATAGGCACTTTTCCCGAGATCAATAACCAGACTCATGTCCCCACACGCATGTAGAGTTACAGTGTGCTTGATGACCAATCCTTTGCCATGGACAGCCCCTATCACGTTCAGACAGATCGCGTCAATCGCTATATTAGCAATGCTCGTCGCATAATGCAAACTGGGCAATGGACGTGAAACTAGCTGGGCATGTTATGGGCTATGTTATGTTATTTATGGGCTATGTTATGTTATGGGCTATGTTATTTTCATACATAACGTAATTCTGGTGGATCAAGACTTCCGTTCAACCATCTGCTTTGCTTCCATTTGTCGGTTTCAGTTATCAGTTTTACATCGCCTTCTGGAAATAACAGGTACCGTAGGTCTATTATGAGATACGGCGAGATTCGTCGAGACAGCGAACTTTGTGTTCCAAATATATCCCCGGTCGTCAAGGCATGTAAGGGGTGTCGGATTGCGCAGTGGTTGGAGCACTCGCTACTGTGTCGTAAGTTAAGCACCGTCCAGTGCGGTTAGCACTTGGATTACATTACATGATTATTGTTTTAGGTCCAGCGGACTCTTCCGCGCCTTATCAGAACCACAGCACTTGGATGGGTGACCGCAAACCGTGAAGCGACAAATAACAACGCCCCCAGTTGACTCAACTGTGACTGAGTACCTACTCTCTTAAGAGTGGGGAAGGTAAAGCAGCGAGGGAAAGAGATGGGCATCACTTTCATTACGCTGGCCCAAGATAAGTGTGATCTCCAACATCACGCTCCCCTAAGGCCACAAGGCACCAACTTTACCTCTTTTTTAAATTTTTTTTTACCAAGGCATGTAAGCAGCCCTCAAATTGAGAAGCGTTCTATTTATCTTCAACACCTTTCCACAGCGTTGATCGCTGTTCTTAGTTGATCATCCATTGAAGGGCTTTCAATATTCCATTGCTATGGCAGCGTGGGGGACGGCTTTAGTTCTGCCGGCCGCGGAATATTGGAATGTTACTATGACGTTGCCAGCTGTTGGAACATTCCACACACTCACGAACGCGCTTCTTCCGTCAGGGATTATTTTATTGGTTCTTTGCACAGTTGACACCAGCATACAACTTCCGGGCATGTTTCTTTACCTTCCTGTCAAATGACTAACGCCCAAAAATAATCTTTCTCTTTCTTTCTTTCTGCTTCTCTCCCTCTCTCTTTTTTTCTGGTCCAGTAGTCTAATAGTCTAAGAAAGGCAGCTTCTGAATAAATATATGAATATACTATTCCGAATTTCAAGGTACTCTCTCTCTCTCCTCTCTCTCTCTCTCTCTCTCTCTCTCTCTCTCTCTCTCTCTCTCTCTCTCTCTCTCTCTCTCTCTCTCTCTCTCTCTCTCTCTCTCTCTCTCTCTCTCTCTCTCTCTCTCTCTCAGTCTGTCTGTCTATTTGTCCTTTATAAAAACTCAGCCGGTTTTTTCGTTGGCCTGTGACCAAAGTGGAATGTCAAACCGTAGTAAAATATCAACCAAGACGAAATAAGATAAACGATGACATATTTATGGTCCAACCATTTATGTTTGTTTTAGAATTTGCTTTTATTTCCGGGTTTCTCTCTTTAAAACTATTTTTTATATGTACTCCAAGGTCATCCGTCAGGGTCACGTGGTCAAGGTCTTCTTAAGATCGAAATGAACATTTCCATCTTCTTGCATCCTTGGTGTAACCGTTTTTTAAACCAATCCAAAATGGGCGCTTTTATTTGCATGCAGAAACTTAAATTCAGTTGAAAAAGGATGTGTTATGTTGAAATGCGTGACGTTTAGGTCCTTTCAAAAGGACGGACGTCACATGGTTCCTTCGTGGCTGTTAGTCCTTTGCCAATGGCGACGTCCTGTATCACGATTGGATTTTGTGACTGAAAGTCACGATGGCGTCTGTCGTGAATTAACCTACAGTATTTCTCGTGTAGCCACCCACGAACAAAAGACTACTTCTCAGCAAAGTACTTGGGTTCTGGTGACTGAAGCTGACTTTTTAGGACCGAGGCCGACTTTCGTGTGGTTCCAGAATGTATAAAAAGCTTCAGCGGATGTAGTCCGTATATCCACAAATGGTACATTCTTCAAAATTTGTTAGTTTTGTGTGTGTGTGTGTGGCCGAAGCTGACTTCTTAATTTTCTCTCTCTCTCTCTCTCTCTCTCTCTCTCTCTCTCTCTCTCTCTCTATCTCTCTCTCTCTCTCTCTCTCTCTCTCTCTCTCTCTCTCTCTCTCTCTCTCTCTCTCTTTCTCTCTTTTTTTTCTCTCTTTTTTCTCTCTCTCTCTCTTTCTCTCTCTCTTTCTCTCTCTTTCTCCCTCTCTCTTTCTCTCTCTCTTTTTTCTCTCTCTTTCTCTCTCTCTTTTTTCTCTCTCTTTCTCTCTCTCTCTTTCTCTCTCTCTCTTTCTCTCTCTTTCTTTCTCTCTTTCTCTCTTTTTCTCTCTTTCTCTCTCTCTATTGATTATTCCTCTACTATTTGGGATTCTGCTAGTGGCAATGCAATGAAGCCTTTAATTAGAGTTCACAAACGTGCAATTAAACAAATTATTCTTAAACAAAAAATATCTCCAGATGATTATAAACGGATTAATATTCTACCTCTTGCCAACAGACTAAAATTTAATAAAGGGGTTTTCATGCACAAGATCCTTTCTTGCAATGCACCTTCCTATCTTTGTTCTCTTTTTTCCCAAAAAACCAGATCGTCCACAAAATTAAATGTTCCACTTCCAAGAATTGATCTTTTCAAAACTAGTCTAGCTTATTCTGGTTCAACTCTGTGGAATAGCTTTCCTGACGATCTTCGCACTCCAGAATATAAAATTACATCATTTAGAACACGTCTCTTAAAACACATAAAAAATTAAATAAACGTTATTTGTTGTTAAAATTAACAACAATAATATGATTTAATTTTTTTGTAATTTAAAATATTATTCCATGATGATATTGTTTATTTGTTATTGTTCCATGATGTTAATGTTATAACATTCATTTGTTGTATTTAATAGTTCTTGTTACAAGCCCCAAGGGCAAGATGTAAAAAAGCGCATCCAGCGCTTACTCTTTTACCCTTGCAAAATAAAATTGTTATCTTATCTTATCTTATCTCTTTCTCTCTCTTTCTCTCTATCTCTTTCTCTCTCTTTCTCTCTCTCTTTCTTTCTCTCTCTTTCTCTCTATCTCTTTCTCTCTAATAAAAACAGTGTCAAAAGTCAAGTCAAAGTCCCTCTCTCTTTCTCTCTCTCTCTCTCTCTTTCTCTCTTTCTCTCTTTCTCTCTCTCACCCCCTCCCCTATTTTATCCCGTCCTCTCCCCAGTTGTTTAATTGATTGATTGATTTATTGTTGCTTTAGGTCCAGCGGACTCTTCCGAGCCAAATCAGGACCGGACAACCCCCGATCCGCATGAAAGATCTGCCGAAACAACCCTAGTAGGAAAATTGAATGCCCTCCACCGGCCAGTCACTTTACAATAAAGACATCCCACGCGGGGGACGGCTGAGGGTTGACCTCAACTACGCGAACACCCCGGTTACAAAAACAAAATAGAATACAACCATCATTATAAATCATCAACAAAACACATACATATAAAATGCCTATAGTGCGAAATAATACAATCATAGGAAGCCCTAGTGACCACCCGGCAGAAAGCGTCCAACACTCCCAAGCTGATCCAACAGACCTCATACACAAACAAGGAGTCTTGTCCAGGAAGAGTTTTCAAGAAAAAAGGTAGGTCATTGATCTAGCGAAGAAGAAGAAAGTATAGCAGAGTGATAGGACAGATCAGGAATGGGAAAGAGCAAATGATGAAGACAGCGACAGTGGGAATTTAAAGCACTAAATTTCCAGAAAGTGGGGATACTATTTATACTGAAACCCCCGGCACTCCAACGGGGGAACTGTTGCCGCAGTGAATTAGTCATGCCTACAAAGGCAAGACATGTTTTTAACTGGGGCTTTCACTGTTCCCTTTATAGGTTAGAACAATCTACAGTGACAAGATTGCTCATGACCCCAAGGGGTAGTTGTGTAGTCTGCGGAACGAGAATATTGTTGCCTTTAGTTGTTTAATTAAAGGCAACAATATTCTCGTTCCGCAGACTACATTTATTCGGTTCGTTCAAAAAAACTAGTGTGGGGAGTACAAAACGTTCATCATCATCATCATCATCATCATCATCATCATCATCATCATCATCATCATCATCATCATCATCATCATCATCAACGTCGTCGTCGTTGTCGTCGTCATCTCCATCGTCATCGTCATCATATCATCATCATCGTCATCGTGATCACGTTTGATTAAACAAGCTACATTAGATGTATTTTTTTCCCTCGCTATAAGTTATATAAAATTTGCACTCACATGCGTTTTTGAATCCACCTTCAACGTGTGCGGAAAGCATCGATTTTTACATTGTGCTGACCAAATAATCTGTAGCGTTTTGTACACAGACTTTGATGTTGCCATTTCTCTCCCGCTGCGTTTGATCACTACGAGGTTGTTAGCGGTATTTGATGCAACATCACACGAGGTCACAGCTGGTCTATTCATGCAACCATGCTGTAAACAAACGATTACATTGTGCATTTATTTCATCTTCCGGTTATGAATATTTTAGAAAAGAACGTCCTAGAACTGGAACTGGTTTGACCGAGTTGTACAAGGTGGTTGAAAAGTAGCTCCCTATTCCAAAGGGCTGACATGTTTAATAAATATTTACTGTATTTGAATGAAATTATATGTATTGTCGTCCCTACGGTGGTAGGATTTAAAATCTGATCCCTTTTTATCTTATAGTGACTACAGCAGCCCATAACAGCCGTCGTATTTATGTGCCGAAGAAAGGTAAGGTGTCTTGCCTTAATGATTACAGGCCTGTGGCTCTAACCTCTCACATTATGAAGGTTTTTTGAAAGATTAATGTTACCTGTACTGAAGACCCAGGTTGCTGATTTTCAAGATCCATTGCAGTTTGCATATAGGGCCAAAGTGGGGGTGGATGATGCATTATTGTACATGTTGCACTCTGTGTACACACATCTGGAAAAGAGCTCTGCCTGTGTCAGAATCATGTTTTTTGATTTTTCTTCGGCATTTCAGACAATTCAGCCTCATCTTTTGGCTCATAAGTTACAAAATATGTTTTTGCACCCTAACACAGTGAAATGGATTTTGGATTATTTGGTAGACAGACCACAGTTTGTACGATGGAATGGTATGTGTACTTCAAATACGATAAACACTTTTACCGGAGCGCCTCAGGGTACCGTTTTGTCACCATTTTTGTTTACATTGTATACATCTGATTTTAAAGTGCAAGGCGAGTCATGTCATCTTCAGAAATTTTCTGATGACTCTGCCATGGTCGGTTGTATCCTTGATGATGGTGAGTACTCGTACAGAGAACGTATTGATGATTTTGTGTCTTGGTGTGACTCCAACTTTTTGGTATTAAATGCAAGTAAAACAAAGGAAATGATTATTGATTTTCGCAAAAAGAAAAACACTGTCCTCCCTGTTGTCATCAAGGGTGAGGCTATTGAGATTGTCAATGAGTACAAGTACTTAGGAGTAGTTTTAGACAACAAGCTAAGTTGGTCTAGTCATATTGATGCTGTTTCCAAAAAGACACAGTCAAGATTGTTTTTCCTTCGCAAACTAAGATCATTCAATGTGTGTAACAAGATGTTGAATATGTTCTATCAGAGTATGGTGTGCAGTGTGATTTTGTTTGCATCGGTGTGTTGGGGAGGGAACGCCTCTGCGCGGGACAAGGGCAGACTTAATAGACTGATAAAGAAAGCGAGTTCTGTTGTAGGCGGGAGCCTTGATCAAATTGAAATTGTTGTTGAGAAGAGGCTTGCCAGCAAGTCCAGGGCTGTTCTGATTGATCCAGAGCATCCCCTCCACGGCGCACTGTTGCATCTCCACAGTGCACGGAGCGGTAGATTTACCATGCCACGGTGCCGAACGGAGCGTTTTCGGCGCTCCTTTATCCCTGCAGCTGTTAGATTTTTTAACGGTAACCGAAATACTGTTATGGTCACAGATTTAGAGTAGGCCTAATGCACTTTAGTCAATATGTGATTGTTGTTTTATTGTTGCTGCATTCCTTCATTCCTGCAGCTGTCTGATGTTTTGTATTGTGGGCGGCGGCCGAGCACTGTTGGGGGTCTCAGAGTTTCGGAATGTTTTTATTTTTATTTTTATTTTTATTTTTATTCAGTTATTTTTATTTTTATTTTTATTTGTTATTTGTTATTTTTATTTTTATTTTTATTTTTATTTTTTATTTTTTAAATGGTGTGCGTGTCGGTGTGTGATGACTGTTGTTCTATAGTCTTGGTGGTTGTTGGTGTGATGCTTGGAATTTTAGTATATGTATTATATATATATATTGTTGTTGTCTTCTTGATGACTGTTGTTTACTAGTTTTAATAATTCTGGTGTGATTGCATATGGTGTGTGTGTCGGTGTGTGATGATGGAATTTTAGTATATTTTTATATTGTTTTGTTGTCTTCTTGATGACTGTTGTCTATTAGTTTTAATAATTGGTGTGATGCTTGGAATTTTAGTATATTTATTATATTGTTTTGTTGTCTTCTTGATGACCTGCTGATGACGAATTTAATTTCCTTATGGATGAATAAAATAGTATGAGTATGAGTATGAGTATGAGTATGAGTGTTTATGTATGTATGTGTGCATGTGTGTATGTATGTATGTATGTATGTGTGTATGTATGTATGTATGTATGTATGTATGTATGTATGTATGTACGTGTGCATGTATGTCTTGTACTTATTCAGTGGTTGTTATGCTAAAGGTGCCGGCTTATACGGGATGTCAGTGCGTCTCTCCTGCCTCTCCCCCAACACCTCCCACCAGTCAACAACCACCACCCCTACCCAGCCATTCTTTATTCCCTCCCCTTCCTGCCCCCCCTCCTTGCACCACTGTCCACCCCACCGTGTGATGATGGGTTTTTGTCACTGTGAGACTTGCCCTATTATAGGCCACTTAAGGACGGAGACAGCGGCAAGTTCACCAGGGATTTTCCGCCTTCTACAACCTATCTCTTGCCCACTGCCTTGGCCCAAATGTACCCCCTATGTACCCCCATTTTACCCCCTGTGTACCTCCATTCATCTTCTCCTATACTACACGTAGTTGTGTGCCAAGAGGAGTCACATTATCTTCCAAGATGTACCTCGGGTCTTTCATCTCTTCAGTGGGCCGTCGATTTTCCGCCCTTACGCTTTCATTGATATAGGTCTCCATCTTTTAATATCGGTCATTGTCATCCCAGTGTTAAGCTCTGTGTTCTTGAAATTATTTCAGACTGCCTTTCTTCTCGTGTTCTTCTTTTAAATTTTGGCTGTAATCTTTATATTTGCTGCCAGTTTTTTTCCCCTTAGAAGGCATGTTGAATATTTAACAAATCAAAGTCCAGCCCCTGCTCGTCTTTTCATTTTATGTCGTTTATGTTTTTAACCTTCGTGTGGTGTTCTTCCTTCACTGTCAGTCAAATGTCGATTTGTAAATGAGGACGGTGAATCATGTGGTACCTTGTTTGGTTAACATGCAGGCTGTCTCAACTGTGAGCTATGTGTAGTTGGACTCTCTCGTTCTAGGTATTATTTCATTGATGCTTGTTCCCGTCTTCGTCCCAAGCGTCGCATCAAGCCGCACGTGGGCGCCTGTGTGGGCTTGAGTGGCATCTGTTGCAGGGCTTGAGTGGCATCTGGTGCAGGGCTTAAGTGGCATCTGGTGCAGGGCTTGAGTGACATCTCGTGCAGGGCTACTTTGAAAACCTTCCAACATTTGTTATGCCTTATGTAGCAAGCTTGTCAAGCATAATCATTCTCTTTCACTTTACATTTGTATGTCTTATACAATACGCATCACGCTGCACATTGGTGTGTGGTTCTGTGTGTGTGTGTGTGTGTGTGTGTGTGTGCGCGCGCGAACGTGTGTTTGCGTGCGTGTTTGTGGTATGTGTGTGTGGGTATGTGTTTGGGTGTGGTTTGGTAAGTATGTGTATGCGTGTGTGTTTGGTTGGGTGTTTAATAATATATTTGTCAGGCCACAAGGCCCACAACAAAGTGAGTTCACAGTTACAAAGTTATAAAGCCGACATCACAAACGTTTAACTAACATTCAAAGCATATACAAAACAAAGCAATAGCAAAATTTCACAACAATAAATAACGAAAATAATACTCAGGACTGAGTGCCAAACATTGGTAAAGAAAACATATTTCAAAACACATACATCCCCCTCCCACACACACACACACACACACACACCCACACACGAAACACACACAAACACTGCAATCCGCTGTTCTATGCAGAATGATCATCACAGATTTGCAAGAGCTGCAGCTCTATCATTGTATGCTTTGTATACAAAAGTACATAGTTGACTGATTACCTTCTGACTTGTGTTATTGAGGAGTAAAGACATTTTAAACATACAGGGTTGTCTAAAGTATTTTTTCTGTATGTACTGCGTACGTAGATCCGAGTACTTAGGACAAACAAGCAAGAAATGTATTTCAGTCTCAGGCACACCCTCACAAAAGGGACAAAAAATATTTGGATCATTGTGTTTGGTTGGGTGTGCGTGTTTGTGTGTGTTTATGTGTGTGTTTATGTGTGTGTTTATGTATGTGTGTGTTTGTGTATGTGTATGTTTCATTTAGATCCTGTGCGCAGCCAGCAACTTGAGCAGTTCTGGAGCTGTAACGGCGCTATCTAAGAACAGTTGATATATAATAAAGATGCATTAGGAAGCTGGGTAGCCTTATTAACTACCGCACGTGTTTTAGTCTTCACTTTGCATCCGCACCTAGATATACAAGAATCACAGCTATGTTTCTGCGCAAGTGATGTTTGATTCAGTTCGTCTTCAGCTAGTTTGTTTACCGCATGGTCAGCATCCCTGCTATGGTCTTTGGTCAGCATCCCTGCTATGATCTTTGGTCAGCATCCCTGCTATGGTCTTTGGTCAACATCCTTGTTATGGTCTGTGCGGCCATTGTTATTTCCTGGTCATTTGTTATTATTGAAAGTAACGGTCGATTGTTATTATTCAAAGTAACGGTCGATTGTTATTATTGAAAGTAACGGTTGATTGTTATTTTTGAAAGTAACGGTCGATTGTTATTATTGAAAGTAACGGTCGATTGCTATTATTGAAATTAACGGTCTATTGTTATTATTGAAAGTAACGGTCGATTGTTATTATTCAAAATAACGGTCGATTGTTATTCTTTATTATTGTTATTCTTTGTGTTTTGCATGGAACGAAATAATGTTTTCCAATGTAATCTTATATAATAAAACTAACATTTCTGATGTCCTATGCCTGTTTGTCCTCTTCGCTTCCGCCCTCAAGAAAGAGCAAGCTTGACTTGGTCATTGCGCTATATAAAGCCATAGGACTACTTTACCAGGTAGCGTATGAGTATGTAAGCTGTGTTGGGCCTACACACACTATGATACTGTACGTAGTTTGCAGGAACCGCAAAGGACAAAACTATAGAAGCAGAGAGGGTCTTGCCCTAGAAATGGTGAGCCGAGTGTCCAGTATTAAACATCCGCGGTCTTTGAAGTGCTAATCAATGGCCGTCAGTGACTAAGTAGGCGAGACTTGCTTATTTACAGCCATGGCCACTTATTTTTCAGCCCTGGCTACCTAGCAAAGACGCAATATATGAGCTACTTTTGGACCAGTGATACTATATTAAAGTTTCATCCCTGATGTAGCCAGCGTCACGGAGTGCGATGTAAACCAGCTTCAAGGGACACTACGAACACCCAGGTTTCTCTTTCTCACATAATTACCGTCCACATTCTACTCATCTCTCTCTCTCTCTCTCTCTCTCTCTCTCTCTCTCTCTCTCTCTCTCTCTCTCTCTCTCTCTCTCTCCCTGTAATAATAATAATAATAATAATAATAATAATAATAATAATAATAATAATAATAATAATAATAATAATAATAATGGATGGGATATACGCGCTTTTCCCCGATCACCAAGCAGGCTCAAAGCGCGGCGATCTGTAGCAACGTACACGCTCACATGTTTGACACATTGTGACATGCACAACCTATCGCTCAAACATGCGGTGTAAAAGGCAGGAAATGGCTATTAGAAAACAGCAAGAAAATCACAATTTATTTTCGCCTGTCTGTCTCCCTCGGTCTGTCCTTCTCTTGCCTATGTCTCTCTCTCTGCCTCTCTGTGTCTGTCTGTCTGTCTGTCTGTCTGTCTGTCTGTCTGTCTGTCTCTCTCTCTCTCTCTCTCTCTCTCTCTCTCTCTCTCTCTCTCTCTCTCTCTCTCTCTCTCTCTCTCTCTCTCTCTCATATAACCACCGCCATCTCCATCAACACCACAACCCAATGTCCGGGAAAATGGAGCGTTAAAAATGTAAATTGCTTTTTTGAAGTCTTTTGATCAGCCGCCATTTAACACCCACTTTTAAAGATGGACACATTGGGCTTGCAAAAAGATCACGTCATTAGCTTGGACACTTCACTCACCATCAAAAACTATCACAACTCAATTAGCACAGCAATATCCCATCAATTTTCATGTTGACTGCGTCAGCCTTTTCAAGGGAGGACGCAGACACAGAAATGCACACCACACCACTCGTACACACCACATACACACCACATACACAAACACACCACACATACACACCACATACACAAACATACCACATATACACACCACATACACAAACAAACCACACATACACACCACATACACACACAACACATACACATCACATACACAAACACACCACACATACACATCACATACACAAATACATCACACATACACATCACATACACAAACACACCACACATACTCATCATATACACTGTCACGTGACCCGTGCGATTTACGTGGAAAACATAAACACACAGACCTCAAGTACAACTACTCATAAATTTTACAAGACCACACCGTTTTGCTGAGTTTTTTGTTGATGTTTCACTATTTCTGTTCTTTCATACACATGCACATCAATGAGGTGGAGTGAATGATGTCAAATGGTATAATGCATGCACATATATATATTGATGCTACAATGTATTACTTATTACTTATTTATCTTAATATGAACTAATACTTGATCATTTTCCTCGACGATCCATTCAAGACATAATTAGCATTATGAATCTACTCACAGTTTGTCAGCTCCAGCTTCAACACGTAATAATCAAAGAATGAGTGTTTTCAGTCAGACAGTCAGGTCTTTGCATTTTCTTTCACACGTAGAATAGCTCCTTGTCGTAGATCTTCCGTGGATATGACTTCTCCGTATTGTCAAATATGCAAACTCCTTTTTAGAGCCCAGCCTCCACTCGTTTATAAAAGTTATTATACGTTGAACCTCAAAGTCGTAGATCTTTATAGTTCAATGTTATTCTCACGACAGGTTATTTGTTGATATCAGTAGTAATATATAGTCTTTAGATAACACCGATGATATCATTTTGTCGTTACAGAATCTTCATACGAATAGTCATGTCACTGTAATCACACAGGTAGATTCACAAAGTTCAGCATTTGGATTGATGTCTTTGAATGATGTTCATTTCAAATGATCGAGGATCGTAGAATTCATAAAATTGCAAATGTCCAGATCGTCCTCGATAAATAGAACTAACTAAAACTAAAAACTAAAACTGAATCCCAACACTAAAATGAAAAGTAGTAAAAAGTAGTAAAAACCAAAAAACACCTGAAACATATGATACATACGGAAATGATAGTGAGACGCCGCCATTTTCGCGCGATGACGTCAATCAGTCTCACCATCACTTCCGCCTACGCAATCCCCTAACTGCTAACGAAAGTATACATTTTTCTCGTTGCTGAAAAACCGAATGAATAAGCATGCAACCATGCACGAAACGATCGGATTTACGAACCGTACAAATCATTCATTCACTCATTCGCAACTGGAAACCAATGCCCCGCTCGCGCGATCATTGCCGACACAAATACCGCCGAAGCCGCATCTCGATCCCTCGTCCTATAGATAATCTATGACTTCACGGACATTTCCAGCCACGAATTGCACGCAACCGACGAATTACATACCCAAACGGTGTCTGAATAAACTGGCTATGACTCTCCTGCTATTACGGCTGCAGTACGCCTTTCACACAAATAATCTGTAGCATTGAATCGTTGCTTACATCGCCAACCATCTTATCGCTGCTGACAGAATTTGCCAAGATGTAAGTGTAGCTACCTCAGCATACCAAATCTTCCAATGTTCGTGCCTAAATGCTCTTCACAGTTGTCCTATTTGAAACCAACATGTTTCCACATCAACATAGGCTGTGATCCATTTACAACACAACGCTTTTTTAGTGGTAAAAAAGTCGAAAAACCGTTCGTTAGGCCAGCGCCTATTGCACGTGAGTCTCCCTCTTCCAGAGTTTCCTGCAGACTGATTTTCAACCGTGAAAAATTTGCGTTCCTACGCGACAAGGCTTTTCTCTGCAAATCATTGGTCCTCGAAGTGACACAATACAAAATAAAAACAAATGACGAAACTCCAAAATGACGCATCTGCTACGTCATCCAATATTTTGGTGTTCGTCTCGGTACTTTACGAAACAGAATAATTATTGAAAACTGTTACCTTCAACAATATCATTTTTAAACAGCGTTATAATATACAGCTTATCAACGTATCTCAATGGAGCTTGTATCGCGACATCAAGCCCCCCCTTTTGAAGCTAAAACTATCAGTTTTAGTTGACCTCATCGTGGTACATGCGACTGAGATAGTCCGCACCCACATTATCATTTCCTTTGATGACTTTCACCACGAAGTCATGCTGTTGCAATTGTAGCGCCCACCTCATCAATCTGCCGTTTTCCGTTCTTGACTTCTTGAGGTAATGCAACGGTTGGTGATCAGTTTCGAGAGTGAATTTTCGACCAAACAGATAAGGTTCGAATTTCTTGATTCCCCATACTGCACCAAGGCATTCCCGTTCAATTGTCGAGTAGTTTCCTTCTGCCTGACTCAGTTTTCTGCTTGCATATGCCACCGGTTGAAGTCCTTCACCGTGGTCTTGCATTAATACTGCTCCAACAGCTCTATCTGATGCATCCGTTCTCAACGTGTATGGGAGTGAGTTGTCCGGCAATAGCATAACAGGTTTTGCAGTCAGATGCTCCTTCAGCGTGGAAAAGCTATTTTCTGCCTCTTCCGTCCACACTACCTTGTCAGGTTGCTTCGCTTTGGTCATGTCGGTCAGTGGTGTTGCTATCTTAGCAAAGTTTGGTACAAACTTTCTGTAATAGCCAGCCAATCCCAAAAATGCTCTGACTTCTTTCTTTGTTCTTGGTCTTGTTGCTTGTTGCAATTTCTTGATTTTATCATCTTCCGGTTTGATTTTCCCTTTTCCAATTTGATGTCCTAGATATTCAAGTTCATCAAACCCGATGAAACACTTGGAAGGTTTTGCTGTCAAGTTTATTTCCTCTAATCTCGTCTTTCCAGGTAGTTCAGTGAGTACTGCTGATCTTTTCTTGCATATTTTGTTAACTTGGTCTCTCTGTTTTCCAGTTAGCTTATCGCAGATTTGTACATCCTTCGCAGATCCCTTGGGTTTTAAGGACAATGTTGGTAAGCTTGTCAGCACTGGGTTGAATTCATCCCCTTGTTCGTCATTGTCTTCTTGAATTACTACTGCTACGCGTACAGCATCTGTTTTACTCTCAACATAGGGCTTTAGTAGGTTAGCGTGATATACTCTCCCTAATGGTATTTTCCCGTTGTTCCCTTTGTTAGATGTATTTCGCTGGCATGTGTCGCACGAAGCGCAATATCGTCTGATATCTCCGCATACTCCAGGCCAATAAGAATCTGCCCATACTCTCCCTCTGGTTTTTCTTGCGCCTAAGTGGCCGCTCATAGGTGTGTCATGTGCAAGTTTCAATACTTCATCTCGGTATTGCTTGGGTACTACAACTTGGCTGAATTTGTTCCCATTTTCTTCAAATTCGCGTCGTAGAATTCCATTTTTCCACAAATAGCGTGCTTTTCTCGCCTGCTTGGATTTTCCATGTCCAACTTCATTCGCTTCTCGACGTACTTTTTCTAAAGTTTCGTCTGCAAGTTGCGCCTTCCTCAAATCGTCTTTTGACACGTTGATGATGTCTGCTTTTGTTGTTTTTAATTCTTTCATTTCCTTAGTCTTCGCTGCAGCCCTTGTTTTCACTTCTGCGCAAATATCTCTTGTTGGATATACTGAGATGTGCCCCTTGTTTGTTGACGTTATATACCTTTGGTTTCCCACCAGAACTGGTATTACGGGTCTTGGCATCACAATCACGTCAGCTTCACCTTTAAAGAATGGTGTGTCTAGTTCAACTCTGGCTACTGGTACATCTTGAGTATCACTAGATGCAAACTTTACATTTCGTATATCTCCTGTGTACTTTTCTTTGGGTACAAGTTTAGTATCCACAACGCTGATTGTTGCTCCTGTGTCGCGCAGTCCTTGTGTTTCGACTCCTTCAACTTTCACTTGGCATAGCGGTTCATAGGTGATCTTGCTACACTCATCGCATAGTGGCTTGTTCACTACAGCTACGATGGGTTCTTCACTGGTTGGTACACTGACTCGAAGTGCATGGTAATCAATGTGGTCTGAATCATTTTCTTCATCTCCACTGCCGGATTCACTGCCGTTACGCGGTACGTAAACGCAAAACGCTCTGTGTTTCCTTTTCGGACAGTGTGCTATTCTGTGAGGTCCTCCACAATTGAAACATTCTAGTCTAGTGTGCGAACGCGATCTTTCCGTTTTTTCAGCATCCACTGACGTAGATGGTTCGTTATGGTTATATTTTGTCATCTCTGCGCTGGTGGTGATCTTGATGTCTCGTTCTTAACTTGTCTTGGTGTCGCACTCGGAACTTGTCTTGATGTCTTTCTCCAGCTCTCGCTTGTTCATAAGCTTCCGCTGCGTCAACTGCTGTCTCTGATGTAGTAGGTCTCTCTTTTCCCTTACGAATCGGGCTTCATCTTGAGGTAGACCATCAAGAAAAATTTCTGTCACCAATTGGTCAAATAATTCGTCGAATGATTTTCTTCTCCCGGTCAAAGCAAACCATCTCTCCACCCACAACGACAATCTGCCGAACCAATCTTTTGCCGTTTCTTCTGGTTTCTTCTTTGCTGACTTGAATTTACGTCTGTACTCTTCTGACGTAAGTTGGAACTTTTTCATCAGCTCATGCTTTAAATCTTCATAATCCGCTAAATCGATCTGCTTCATTTGTGCCGTGGCTTCTCGAGCTTTGCCCTTCAATAATGAAAGTAGGCGTATGCCCCACTGATCTTCAGAATATCCTTCTGCTGCCATGATCTTCTCAAACTGCCACAGGTATGCTTCTAAATCATCTCCATCTTCATAGTAAGGCAATTTGATTTTTGCACCTTTATTTCCACCTCCATTCATGGATGATCGCGAGCAGCTGTCGCATTTTGTTCTCTTTGAGCATATAAATTCCACATTCAGCATCTTCAAAAACTTCTATCTTCTTCTTTGCTCTCTTTCTACTTCTAGTCTTCTAGTCTTCTCTCTTCTAAAAACTTTCCCTGTGAAACCGAGGAGTTCGCCATCCTCTTTCCATCCTTGCATGTTTGATTTGTTCTTCTGAGTTGTATTTTCTACAGCTGAATTATTAGAATCTTGAGTTGCTGCGTTACCATTTTCTTCTTGCTCGTGGTTCGTTTTGGCGAACTATACGTCACGCTGTATTATTTGTCTTCTCGTCACTTCTTCGTTCATACTCTTTCACCCTCTTCATGCCGCTCTCAAAAAAAACTTTCACTGAAAACCAAGATTCAATCCTCTTTTCACTCAGATTTGCTTCTGATATTTTCTGCCTGAATTATTAGAATCGAGTTTCTTATACTTTTGCTCTCATCATTTTTTAAACGAACTATACGTCACGCTGTATTATTACGCAAGAATCACGTCACTACTAGTACGTCATACGTTCTGTCACACCGACACGTGTATGCCGCTCTCAAAACCATTAACTTCACTGAAAATACTGATTATACCGATCCTTCTTATCACGATTCTCTTGTGATACTTTCGTCTACATAATCGGAGTTGTCTTATAACTTTCAACAATTCATCAATGAAGTTAATAAATCACTTTACGTGTGTCACTCCACAATGTACACGCTAGTGTTCGCAATCGGCGTTAATCGATTTTATTGATCAACATCAATATGATACGCGAATACTAATAATCGCGTTTTGCTATACAACTATAGCTGGAAACGTTCCGGAATTCAAAAGAATTACGGACGACGGGTCAATCTGAAAACAACAATGGGTCATGACTGTGGTCGGCTAATGTTCGCACAAAGCGTAGCGAGGTTATTATTCCGCCCAGATCGTATAAGCGCCCGCCAACCGCCCACAATATCAGCAAAACGATGGTCAAGTAGAATTACGTGACCTTGATGTTACACAACTAGTTGGAAAGAATTGGACTACTCCAAGTTCGAATCCCTAGACGTGACTCATGCACTGTCTTTAGACTAGTTTATGTGTAAGGTAAGTACTGCTACTTAACATAGAATTACGTAAATTTTTACGTGTTCTTATCCCGGCTTGGCCCCCAAATTATGTCACGTGACCCGTGCGATTTACGTGGAAAACATAAACACACAGACCTCAAGTACAACTACTCATAAATTTTACAAGACCACACCGTTTTGCTGAGTTTTTTGTTGATGTTTCACTATTTCTGTTCTTTCATACACATGCACATCAATGAGGTGGAGTGAATGATGTCAAATGGTATAATGCATGCACATATATATATTGATGCTACAATGTATTACTTATTACTTATTTATCTTAATATGAACTAATACTTGATCATTTTCCTCGACGATCCATTCAAGACATAATTAGCATTATGAATCTACTCACAGTTTGTCAGCTCCAGCTTCAACACGTAATAATCAAAGAATGAGTGTTTTCAGTCAGACAGTCAGGTCTTTGCATTTTCTTTCACACGTAGAATAGCTCCTTGTCGTAGATCTTCCGTGGATATGACTTCTCCGTATTGTCAAATATGCAAACTCCTTTTTAGAGCCCAGCCTCCACTCGTTTATAAAAGTTATTATGTTGAACCTCAAAGTCGTAGATCTTTATAGTTCAATGTTATTCTCACGACAGGTTATTTGTTGATATCAGTAGTAATATATAGTCTTTAGATAACACCGATGATATCATTTTGTCGTTACAGAATCTTCATACGAATAGTCATGTCACTGTAATCACACAGGTAGATTCACAAAGTTCAGCATTTGGATTGATGTCCTTTGAATGATGTTCATTTCAAATGATCGAGGATCGTAGAATTCATAAAATTGCAAATGTCCAGATCGTCCTCGATAAATAGAACTAACTAAAACTAAAAACTAAAACTGAATCCCAACACTAAAATGAAAAGTAGTAAAAAGTAGTAAAAACCAAAAAACACCTGAAACATATGATACATACGGAAATGATAGTGAGACGCCGCCATTTTCGCGCGATGACGTCAATCAGTCTCACCATCACTTCCGCCTACGCAATCCCCTAACTGCTAACGAAAGTATACATTTTTCTCGTTGCTGAAAAACCGAATGAATAAGCATGCAACCATGCACGAAACGATCGGATTTACGAACCGTACAAATCATTCATTCACTCATTCGCAACTGGAAACCAATGCCCCCGCTCGCGCGATCATTGCCGACACAAATACCGCCGAAGCCGCATCTCGATCCCTCGTCCTATAGATAATCTATGACTTCACGGACATTTCCAGCCACGAATTGCACGCAACCGACGAATTACATACCCAAACGGTGTCTGAATAAACTGGCTATGACTCTCCTGCTATTACGGCTGCAGTACGACCTTTCACACAAATAATCTGTAGCATTGAATCGTTGCTTACATCGCCAACCATCTTATCGCTGCTGACAGAATTTGCCAAGATGTAAGTGTAGCTACCTCAGCATACCAAATCTTCCAATGTTCGTGCCTAAATGCTCTTCACAGTTGTCCTATTTGAAACCAACATGTTTCCACATCAACATAGGCTGTGATCCATTTACAACACAACGCTTTTTTAGTGGTAAAAAAGTCGAAAAACCGTTCGTTAGGCCAGCGCCTATTGCACGTGAGTCTCCCTCTTCCAGAGTTTCCTGCAGACTGATTTTCAACCGTGAAAAATTTGCGTTCCTACGCGACAAGGCTTTTCTCTGCAAATCATTGGTCCTCGAAGTGACACAATACAAAATAAAAACAAATGACGAAACTCCAAAATGACGCATCTGCTACGTCATCCAATATTTTGGTGTTCGTCTCGGTACTTTACGAAACAGAATAATTATTGAAAACTGTTACCTTCAACAATATCATTTTTAAACAGCGTTATAATATACAGCTTATCAACGTATCTCAATGGAGCTTGTATCGCGACATACACAAACACTTCCAAAGAGAGATACAAAGAAAGAGACAGTGCACGTATGTGTATTTTATTTTGCGATATATGGGTGTGCGTGTGTGTGTGTGATAGAGCGAGAGAGAGAAAAAGAGAGAGGGAATGTTTTCTCGGTTTTGTAAAGCTCAATGTTTGCTTTTGGAATCGAGTCGCAATTCCGCTGAATTTCAAATTAAAGGTTTTCTTCTTCTGCTTCTTCTTCTTCTTCTTCTTCTTCTTCTTCTTCTTCTTCTTCTTCTTCTTCTTCTTCTTCTTTTTACTTCTTCTTCGTTGTCTTCTTCTTCTTCTTCTTCTTCTTCTTCTTCTGCTTCATCATGATCATGATCATGATCATGATCATGATCATCATCATCATGATCATCATCATCATGATCATCATCATCATCATCATCATCATCATCATCATCATCATCATCATCATCATCATCATCATCTTCTTCTTCTTCTTCTTCTTCTTCTTCTTCTTCTTCTTCCTTCTCTTCTTCTTCTTCTTACTTCTTCTTCGTTGTCTTCTTCTTCTTCTTCTGCTTCATCATCATCATCATCATCATCATCATCATCATCATCATCATCATCATCATCACCACCATCTTCTTCTTCTTCTTCTTCTTCTTCGTCGTCGCCGTTGTCTTCGTTATCGTCGATGTGACGGGGATTCTACTGTTGCTGGGCTCTGCACAATGGAATGCTATTACCCACTCGTCTTAGCCGATGGGGATCGCTAGTTATCTCCCTGTGACTTAACTTAATACATTTATTGTTTAGCTCGGTCTGTGTTTAGGCTGGGGTACAGAGATAGAAAAATGGTAAAAGATCACTGTCACACTAGCTTTCACACAGCTATGAATCATATGTAGTCCAGCCACTTGATAACAGTAAAAATCACACATTTATTTCCTCTCCTCTATACACGATATTCGAAGTACGAAACTAACTTAAAAGTTCAATTGTCAATGCGAATGGTTCGCTCGCTGATAATCTAGGCAGCTACTTTTTCATCATAGGGCACTGGATACTTTTTGCCTTAATGGTCAGAGTTCTTGAAGAGTGGACTAATGTGGTCCTGTTTATACAGGGTTTTAGTGCACTGTTTCTTGTGGCACTTAACTGTGTGGTTGAAGCGCTGCGTTGAGGTCGCTTCTGGGACAATCTGTGTTGTTTTGTAGTCTTTGACTTTGTTGTTCGACGGTTGGGCTATCTGCGCGCAATGCTGGAGATGCCTCGGCAGCCAACTGTAAGCGTCGACTTGGTTTCGTCTTTTGCTGAGTTGGGCTCACGATATAACGCCTGCTCGTCTGTAACATATGAGACGAAATTCTGCACAGCCCTGTATAATAGTTCTGTGCAGAGCGTCTCACTGAAGGTCGAAGTAGCCCTCAGTGATTAGCTCCACATCTCTATACATACTCGACGAACATTCTGCTAAGTCTGTGGTTCACTGGAATCTCCACTCTAATTTCCTATACAGATATAAATATAAATCGTGGCTAACTATACACATAAAAGAAATAATAATATTATAAACATCTCAGGTACAGTCACTAGTCTGCAAGAATACATATAGGTTAACCAACAGTGGATCCGTACATAATACAACTTGGCGTCGGCCGGTCATGCTTGCCTCGTAGTCGGATTCTTCCACGTGGTCACGCAAAATCGGACTAACAATTCAATTCTATGCATGGCAAATTCCACAAACATAATTTCAACAATAATATAAATACATCAAGATGAAACAGAAGTATGTTCATTTACCTGTTTGACAATGTCAGGCCGTGGCTACTTGATTGAATTTGAATATTCAACAAGTACTGCTTTCGTATCTCCTCAGGAGAGAGATTTCTGCTTGAGTGTACTGTGTACTGCTCAGCGTTTCAACGAAGACTGACCCTCTACCTGGCTTCTGACTGTCCAGGTAGAATTGGTTCTACCTAACCTAGCTGTGTCCCGATTGGCTGAAACAACTCTGAGTGGCTGTAAAATTCGAAGCTCGATTGTAGGCTGCGATGATGTCACTCACTGTGCTTGCATTAAGCTACAACTGTGTTACGCATGATCACTTCTGTCGTCTGCTTTAGACTATCAGTAACCTACTAAGTTTATACTGACTAAACAAGCAAATCTCAAAGGCAGTGGAAACGGGGCTCCTGTGACAGTCGTCTCATTTATCTTCAGCTAGTGGAGCCAGACAGAAAGTACACAGTTAAGTTCCACATCAAAGCCCTCTCAAAGACAGCCAGGTGGAGAAGATGTAACAAGTGGAAGGGGGAAGGGTGGTGGGGTTGGAGGTGGTCATTTAAGTTGTCTGTCAGTCTGTGTCTCTGGCTGTTTATTTCCTCTCTCTCTCTCTCTCTCTCTCTCTCTCTCTCTCTCTCTCTCTCTCTCTCTCGTTTTCTGTCTTTTGAAACTTATATAGCACGATTCCTATCCTATCCTATCCTATCCCATAACTCGGAGGTCGTAGGGGCAACACAGATGATCGTTTAACCAGCGTACTCCATCTTTCCCTGTCCTCAGCAACCATGATTGTTTCGCTCAGTGTCAAACCAGTCCATTCTCAAATGTTGTCCTCCTACCTCTTTTTCGGTCTCCCTCTTCTTCTACCTCCTTGCACTGTGCCTTGCAGGATGGTCTTTGCAAGACCTGATGATGTGGTGGCGTGGCCATACCATCGGAGTTTACGTTTTTTCACCACTGTGAGAAGGTCATCGTGTTGTCCAATGGCTTGTGTGATGGTTGTCGGACTTCGTCGTTGGTGATGTGTTAATAATAATAATAATAACAGGCAATTTATACAGCGCTTTCCAAAATCACAAAGCGCTTTACACAAACAAATGTAAACACAACATGCGTATATTGGTCAATAACACGCAACCACATATACATCTCAACACCAAAAATAACTAACAACACTCACTCATGGCGCCTAAGAAAAGGCCTCTCTAAAAAGATGCGTCTTCAAGGCTAGTGAAGGACTGTGACGGACGGACCGAGGTAGCGAGTTCCAGGTCTGAACAGAGAAGAAACTGAAAGCTCTACCACCGTGTCTCACCCTGTGGTATTCTGGTACACGGAACATCCTTTCATCTGCAGAGGAGCGGAGAGACCGAGAAGGAACATAGACAGTCAAAAGTTCAGAAAGATAGCTAGGAGCAGTTCCAGAGATGATGTGGTAGCAGAGACATGAGGTTTTA
This sequence comes from Oncomelania hupensis, assembly GCA_036898135.1. Taxonomy (NCBI): domain Eukaryota; kingdom Metazoa; phylum Mollusca; class Gastropoda; order Littorinimorpha; family Pomatiopsidae; genus Oncomelania; species Oncomelania hupensis. Next base: position 79,858,482 of record CM072515.1, read on the forward strand.
TATTTAATTCGTTGTTCAATTGGGAGCCAGTGTAGCTCTTGAAAGAGAGGCGTGCAATGCTGTGATTTCCGTGCTTTGAAGATGAGTTTAGCTGCAGAGTTTTGGACTTGCTGAAGAGGTCTAAGGACTTTTTGTGTGCAACCTACAAGGAGTGAATTACAATAATCCAATCTAGACAGAATGCATGCGCTAACTAGTGTTTTTGTTGCTTCTTGTGTGAGATACTGTCGAATGGAGCTTATGCGTCTAAGATCAATGTATGCAATCTGACAAGTTTTTGCAATGTGTTGCTGCATGGAGAGATCCTGATCGAGAAAAAACCCAAGATCGCGAACAGTGTCAGAAGAAGAAATAGAAGTAGTTTCAACAGTGATAGTTGAGGGAAGAGAAGAGGGGTCTGCAGATGACGGAGAAACACGGAGGGCCTCAGTTTTGTTATCATTTAGCTTGAGACGGTTGTTTGACATCCAAGATTTTACCTCAGTAACACAATCTTGAAGGGTCTGAACTAAATGATTGTAGTTAGAAGGAGAGTCAGAGTGTTTAAGTTGGGTGTCATCAGCATACATTTCGTGGCGGACAGAATGTGTTGGGTATAGGAAATGCCCAGAAGTCTTCTGTAGCACCTCATCTCCATGCTTTGTATTCTTCGTTGGAGATCTGCTGTGAGGGTCCATGTTTCGCAAGCGTATAGGAAGATGGAGATGACAAGGGAGCGCAGCTGCCTTACCTTAGAATGTAGACTGATGGTCCTGTCTTTTCAAATTGGCTTCAACCTCGCCAGGGCAGCAGTTGTTTGTGCGATCCTGGAGAGGACTTCCTGTCGGGACCCATTGTCTGATACAGTGGCTCCTAAATATTTGAAGCTATGCACTGTGTTGAGGGATTGGCATTGGACTTTGATGTCCGTGTTGATGCCATTGGTGTTGTTGGTCATCATTTTGGTCTTCTTTGCACTTATTTCCATTCCATAGGCTCTGAAGGTGGTGTCAAGCATCTGTACCAGCTGTTCAAGTTCTTGTTCCTCTCCAGCCAATCCATCAATGTCATCCGCAAAACGGAGGTTTGAGATTGCTCTTCCCCCTATGCTGACTGTGCCTTCATGGTCTGCAAGGGCATCTGACATGATGCGCTCTAGGAAGATGTTGAAGAATGTTGGAGAGAGTAGGCATCCCTGACGCACACCGATTGTTGTTCATAGCACGATTAGTCTGATTATAGTATTAAAGTCTGAGCTGACATCCTCTTTCTTGTGCAATCATCTTTTGTGTGGTGACGTCAAAGTTCTGGAGTTTGCAATCAAAGGTAAAGGTGGACATGTACAAGTATATTCAAAAAGTACATTTTTTTTCATTGAAAAACAACAACAACAATTACATATAGATTTGATCCTTAATAGCAACACACACACACACAGACACACACACAAACATACACACACCCACATTTTGTCAATGTATTCAGGTTCTGTGATGCACATTATACATACAATGAGACCATACCCGATTTAGAAAAGGTAATGAAAACAACCAGAATCAATAAGTATGAATTACATAGAAAATACAGAGTACGATACCTACAAAATGCAGTACAGATGACATAATCTTGTACACCGTAGAGTGGGTTGTGTATGCAATACAGTACTATTTTATTCAGTGCAGTGTGAGATACTGATTACATGGAGAGTATTTAAATTAAATACCGTAAAGATTATACATAATTACTGTATCATTACACGTTCTATACAAATGTTAAACAAAAAGACAACATCCACACATCTGTTGTGCCTAACCTGATAGAAGGCTTAGTAGCCTGTACGCCCCCTCAGCCATTGCGATACAGTCTCTGTTGGGTGGTTGCGAAGGTTACACCGTCGATCGCAGTCCTGAGGGTAGGACGCAGTGCCATCAAGCTATTACACTGCAGTAACTGTAGTCTACCGTGATGGCAAACCTGATTAAGCGGTCTCTTAGTTTAGTTTTCCAAAAATGCAGCGGAAAGTCTGGATTGTGTTGACACGATTTCACTAGTCGACTTGAAGAATGATGCTGTTGTCGGCTGTGGTTGTTTTGCCTTCGGTCCGTAAGGAAGCCGCTATGGGAACATTGAGTTTAACGTCTACACCCCCCATTGGCGATATGGCAGACGAGGATAACCATCCCAGGGAAAGAGGGGTAGGGACCTGAATCAACACTAAGCCACCAGAGCAATCATACTGCTAAAATGGACAGTAAAAATGGCCACATTTTATATCGCCCACCACGGGATTCGAACCTGGGTCATCGGTGTGCCAGGCGAACGCTCTACCAATTGAGCTACGGCGGTGGGCAGCCGCTATGTTGTTAAGCATATAGGCTATATCGTCGACCGCATTCCTGAGGGTGGTACACAGTGTCATCAAGCTATTACTCTGAAGTAACTGTATTCTACCTCTGAAGGCAAAACTGATTATGCTGTCTTTTGGTTTAAATTTCCCCACCGCAAACCCCCTCTCCAAAAAAAAAAAAAACAAAAAAAAAACAACTGTGGAAAGTTTGTGGTTAGTGATGAAGCGATTCCACTTGCTGGCTTGTGAAGAATGTTGCTGTTGTCGGCTGTGGTTGATGTACCTTCGGACCGTATCAGTATGGACGCCGCCATGTTCTTTATGTTCTTATTCAAAGTCTGGGCGACTTGGCTGTGTTACACTCAGTTCGATGTTGGTGTTTTCTATCAGTATCTGATTCAGCCCCGATGCTTGAATTCCTGATAGTTGTGTAACTCAGATTCGTTTATTCACACAGCCCGCTCAAATCTGCATACAAGTCACAAAGTCCACGTATGAAGTTTTCCACTTTTATTCAGCACACATCAACAACTGCATACAATTCTCAATTCAACTCAACAACTTTCACAGCAACTTTCCAAATCACTATCAACAACTTTACTATCTCAACAGCGACTCGGCTCACGATTAAATAACCTCTCTCTTTTCTGGAACGATTTGGTACGTGGTAGAAATGACGCACTGCCACCAATCGAACTAAAGATCGTCATCACTGACTTACGTCATTCACATTTTCTCTACTTCCGGGAACATTCACGACCTTCGATATCCATCCGGAAATTTCTATCAAGAGTAAACACGCATATCCAGAAGATTCTCAAATAATATCGACTAACGCAAATTATCAACGTTATACAAAGCCTCTCCTAATCAACAATGCAAACTCAAATCAAAGGTAAATAAACTCCATTATTGAATACTTTGCAAATCGAAACGATTAGATCTATCGTACGCGCTTCAGCCATATTATCATTCGCGTTTCAACGTAACATAACCCCCCACTCAAGAAGAAATTTACCCAATTTCTTTCAACAGCGTTGAAACGTAATGCACAAACAATGTACAGAATTAAAACCTACTTCAGACTGTCTCATTTACTGTCAATGTTCTCAGTTTATATACACAGAGTCCATGTTTTTCATCCGCAAGTCTTTCTGGATATTGTCAATGTTCACAGTTCATTCACACGGAGTCAATGTTTCTCATCTGCAAATCTTTCTGGATACTGTCAATGTTCACAGATCATTTACCCAGTCAACCTTTTTTCATTTTCAAGTCTGTCATTACCAATATTCTTAGTTCGTCTACACAGTCAATGTTCTTTCGTTCGCAAGGAATCGACGCCCTCGTCAGTTGCGGTCGTCATCGGCCCAGGGTCAAAGACGATGATCACGTGGGCTTCCCTGGAATCATTGCGTCCTCCGTTGTCTTCTTCTTCCGTCGGATGTCCGACGCAGTCGACGTTGTCAGCTCCCAGAATGCATTCGCTGGGTCTCACGGTCAGGTTGGCTTCTGCTGGACGGTGGAACAGCTCCCTCATGGTCTGCAGATGCTCCTTCCAGGTCTGGGTGTGGTCCTCATGTTCGACCAAAGTCGTAGAGCCTGGGATATCACTGAAGCTATGGGGAAATTCGCCCATAAGGTCCTTGAGCTCCAACTTTTGACCTTCCGTCAAGCTCGGTCCTAGCTTAACCTCATCGATGCCTTCTTTGCTGTGGAAGTCTCCCAGTTCCAACAGTTCCTCGCTATCAAAGCTATTGTCGATCTCAGCTGCTGTTGCCACATGCACAGTCTCTGATGGCCTTTCCACGTACAGCTTGAGGAGGTTGGCGTGGTATATCTTGGAATGCTGGCCGACCTTCACCTTATAGTCGTTGATCCCCACCACGGTCTCCACTTCGTACGGGCCTTTCCACTGCATCAGCAACTTATTGTGATCAGTAGGTAGCAGCACCAGCACTTTGTTGCCAGGTTTAAACTTCCTGTTCACAACCCTACGATCATAATAGTGCTTTCCACAGTCCTGGGACTTCTTCAGGTTTTCTCTGGCTATCTCGAGAGTCTGCTCCAGCTTCTCCCGTAGCTCAAACACGTACTGGTAGCTGTTCTTCACCTCTGGGGTGTCCACTTCTTTCGTCCACAGTTCTTTCAGGATGTGCATCGGCCCTCGGATGGTTCTTCCGTACAGCAGCTCGAACGGAGAAAAGCCGGTGGACTCCTGCGGCACTTCTCTGTAGGCGAACAGTAAGGCGTTGATGTAACGATGCCGTTGTCTGGGCTGCTCGCTGCACAGTTTCTTCAGGGTGGACTTCAGCGTAGCATTGAACTTTTCGACGAGCCCGTTGCACATTGGATGGTAGGGTGTCGTAGTCAAATGCCGGATGCTCAGCAGTCTGTTGACCTCCTTCATGCAGTCAGAGACGAACTGCGTCCCGAGGTCTGTCAGAATTTCTTCGGGCACTCCAAGTCTACTGAACATGTCCACCAGTGCCTCTGCCACAGTTTCAGTGTCAATCTTCTTCAGTGGCACTGCTTCTGGGTACCGAGTCGCATAGTCCACTAAAGTCAGTACCCACCGATGACCTTCTTCACTCGGAGGTCTTATTTCGCCGATTAAGTCTAAGGCCACCCTCTTGAAAGGTCGGTCGATCAGAGGCATCCTCTGCATAGGCACTTTCGGGACCCTTCCTCGAGGTATGGTCTTCTGGCAAATGTCACATGATCGGCAGAAACGGCTGACGTCCGCATGAAGCCCTGGCCAGTAGAACACCGCCTGGATTCTGTCTGACGTCTTCCTGATGCCTAGGTGACCTCCCATAATTGAGTCATGCGCTACTTCCATCACCTGGCGCCTTAAGGGTAATGGTACCAGTACTTGACGTAGTGGTTTACCTCCGTTGACCCTCGGGTGCTGGAAGATTCTGTACAGGATCTTGGCCTTCACCTCAAAATAGACCGTGCCATTGCCCTTGGTCACGTGGTCTTGGCGGTTCCTGTACTTGTTTAAAGTGCTATCAGCTTCCTGGAGCTGGATCAGCTTATCTCTGTCCACGATGGCAGCTTTGGAGTTGTCGGCGACCTTCAGTGGCGTAGACATCTTGTCTCTCTTGGCCTGGGCCCTGGTAGTAACAGCACCGACGATCTCTGGTCGGCAGGGCTGAGCCGGAGTAACCACATTGTCCCGTAGCAGCTCTGTAAGGTCTCCATCGGGAAATGGCAATGGATCCTCCTCCACAACTTCGACGCGTTGGGTTGAGGCAGGACTCCACTCTGGATCGGGGTCGTCGGGTCGTCTCGCGCCGTCGATATTCCCGATCATCAAATCATACAGCGGCTTCTTCAGGCAAACCGCTTCGACTTCGCCTATGTAGAAAGGAGTGCTGACTTGAATCTTCGCAACTGGCGCTCTCACACATTTGCTGTCGGCCATGAGTGTCCATTTAAAATCGCCAGTGAACTGTTCTTTAGCGATTAAGTCTTCTTTGACGATGACCCCACTGCAGCCAGAGTCTCTTAAGACAGTCACTTCATGATTTCCGACGCGTCCCTTTGAAACTGGCATGTTCTGGACGGTCACAGCTGCGCTGGCGACGACGGGGATGGATTTTCCGTTGGCAAGGAGAAGTTGGCCATCGGTCATGCACTCTTGCACGTCCGCAGGGGTAGCTGTGCGCTTGGTCTCACTCGGAAGAATGACGCTCCCGCCGCACACTTGATGGTCAGATCTACTGTTTTGCCGTTGATTGGAGAACCGCCTCTGCCGGTTGCCCGCCGCTGCATTGTCCGTACTGCTCCGCTGTCCGCTATTTCTGCTTTGAGGGCAGCTGGCAGCTCTGTGGTCTGTAGCGTTGCAGATAAAACAGCCTCTTGAGTGCCCTTCCCTGGGAGGAGGCGTGGAGTCCGTCTGTCTCTGGCTCGTCTGGCTCCCTTGGACCTGGTTCCCATGGTTTGCAGTCTTCTGAAAATGTTTCGTCGCGCTGGGTAGCCCCAGGGTTTTCCCATGAGCGATGAGATATCTTTCGGCAGCCTCAGTCACATCTTTAAGCGTCTGCAGCTTTTGTTCTTCTAAGTAGGTCGCTAGGTCCTTGTGACAGGCATTGAGAAATTGTTCTTTCACAATCAGGTCATGGAGACTGTCGTAAGACTTCATTTCGCCTGATAACTCCACCCACTTGTGTAGATATGACGACAGGCGCTCCACAAACTGCTTTGGCGTCTCGTCTGACTTAGGCCTGCATTCACGGAAGCGTTTACGGTAGCCCTTCTCTGTAAAGTTGTAGCACTGCAGTAGGGCCTCTTTCAAGACGTCATAGTTTTTGGCGTCATCGTTCGACAGTCTGGTGTAAACTTCGAGCGCTTGCCCTGTCAGAAGTGCACTTAGTCGAATCGCCCAGTCTCGAGGTTGCCAATTGGAGCTTTCGGCGAACCTTTCGAATCTCGCCAGATAGGTGTCGATCTGGTCCTTCCCGTCGACGAAAGCTGGCAATTTTGGAGCCGTATGGTCGTTGGTGGCTTGTGGCGCATGCTGATTGTTCTGGATACGCGCCAACTCTAGCTGGTACTGACGCTCACCTTCAAGACGCTTCAGCTCGAACTCTCTTTCTTCTCGGCGTCGTTGCTCTTCAATTTCTAGACGCTTCTCTTCTAATTCTCTTTCTTCGCGCCGTCGCTGTTCTTCTCTTTCTTCACGCAATATTCTCTCCTGGAATTTGACGTACTCCGTCAGCTGTTTGCCTTTTAGATTTAGTTCAACCCCTTTCTGCCAGAGGTCAGCCATCTTGATGCTTCTGGAAAGTTCTTTCTCTGGAAAATTCTTGACTGGAGAGTTCTTTTTTCCTGGAAAGTTCTTGACTGTGCTGTACCTTTCTAGACTGTTCTAGAACAGCACGCTTTCTGCAGTAGCGCTGATGCTTGCCACTAGTCGCCTTCGTTGACGCAGGCCCCGCTGTCCTCGTCGTCTGCGACGCTGCACCACGCTGGTGTTGATGTACACGCTCCTGTGCTGAAGTAGACGCGACGTCCGCTCGCCGCTCTCTGTAACACTGGCGATGTAGCTCCGAGACTGTCCCTCGACGTAGTCTTACGGTAGCCACGTAGTCCCGCTCTGTTGTTCGCTCACGAAGCAACTCTTCGGCGACTACACGCCCTTGCAGTCAACCCGAATCTATCGGATGTAGTCCCAGTATGTTGGCCCCTCTCGACGCAACTTGTTGGCGGCTACCCTCGATGACTGCCTCTCGTAACGTTGACTCGCTTGTTGTAGCAGTTGAACCCTTGGCTATGGCGTGAATCGCGGCTTGACCCCCAAAATGTTACACTCAGTTCGATGTTGGTGTTTTCTATCAGTATCTGATTCAGCCCCGATGCTTGAATTCCTGATAGTTGTGTAACTCAGATTCGTTTATTCACACAGCCCGCTCAAATCTGCATACAAGTCACAAAGTCCACGTATGAAGTTTTCCACTTTTATTCAGCACACATCAACAACTGCATACAATTCTCAATTCAACTCAACAACTTTCACAGCAACTTTCCAAATCACTATCAACAACTTTACTATCTCAACAGCGACTCGGCTCACGATTAAATAACCTCTCTCTTTTCTGGAACGATTTGGTACGTGGTAGAAATGACGCACTGCCACCAATCGAACTAAAGATCGTCATCACTGACTTACGTCATTCACATTTTCTCTACTTCCGGGAACATTCACGACCTTCGATATCCATCCGGAAATTTCTATCAAGAGTAAACACGCATATCCAGAAGATTCTCAAATAATATCGACTAACGCAAATTATCAACGTTATACAAAGCCTCTCCTAATCAACAATGCAAACTCAAATCAAAGGTAAATAAACTCCATTATTGAATACTTTGCAAATCGAAACGATTAGATCTATCGTACGCGCTTCAGCCATATTATCATTCGCGTTTCAACGTAACAGGCTGATTGTAACCGAGTGTGGTTATGCGAGAATATGAATAAATAATGTTTGTATGCTCAATATGTCTGCATATCAGAGATACTTATGGTTGCAGGTTCGATTTCTTTTCTAACCACACATCGGCCATCTTACATACCCAGGGAGCCCACAAGGCAAGGATAGTATGCTTACTTTTTGACTATATTCACACAACACTCACATAAGACAAAAGTACCAAGACAATAAATATCTAATCTCTCAATACATAGATCCAGAAAATGACACACCACCTATTAGCTGACTAGAGTATAACACTGTTCTTGTTACACACCACCTATTAGCTGACTAGAGTATAACACTGTTCTTGTTACACACCACCTATTAGCTGACTAGAGTATAACACTGTTCTTGTTACACACCACCTATTAGCTGACTAGAGAATAACACTGTTCTTGTTACACACCACCTATTAGCTGACTAGAGTATAACACTGTTCTTGTTACACACCACCTATTAGCTGACTAGAGTATAACACTGTTCTTGTTACACACCACATAAATTAGGCATGTGCAAATCAACCAGTCCTACTTTGTATAGACATTACAAAAATCCTGATACTAATACTACTACAGGCCCCTAATACTAATGCTAATGCCAGTTCCTAATACTAATACTAGTGCCGGCTCCTAAAACAAACATAACAAATTATTAGTGCGCGCGCGCACACACATAGACACACACCCACACACATACACACACACACACACACACAGAGAGAGAAAAAGGGTCCAAAAGAAAACGAGGTATTCTCAATTAGTCCATTATGCCATATGATCCTTGTCATTTCCAAATCTTCGTTGCCCCTGCCTAAACAATAACCATGTAATGTAATGCCCCTGCCTCCTGACTGGCAAAGGTTCAAAGTCAAACAAGAGTAAATGTACTCACAGTCGAGCTTCAGACAACTCCGACTTCCACTATTCTCACTTCGACGACTCTTCAACAAAACCCATGTTGCTCTCGCCGCTGCTTCCATTGCACGGCTTCCAATCTCGAACACACCGACCAGTTGCGCGTTCAGGTGCAGACGTTCACCGTCGATGTCCTCAGACCCTCCCGGACTCGAAACTCCGTTATCTTCCAACGGAGTTTACATATGGGTTAGGTTTTCTTCTACGCCCATCCCATTGCAATGTAGTGTACCTCGGCAGACAAAGGTTGACATCAGGCTCAATTTATATCTCACATCGCCAAAGTGGTTCTTGTTACTGACTAACGGACGAGAGAGAGAGAGAGAGAGAGAGAGAGAGAGAGAGAGAGAGAGAGAGAGAGAGAGAGAGAGAGAGAGAGAGAGAGCGGCTGCGTCACGTGACTAACTCACACTAAACACTGCGCAATCACAGGCGCTCAACATATATACACACAATGCATTGCAGCGGGCACGCGTTAGAGTCAATCACGATCCGTTACACTGATTTTGTCGGTCTGATGTGCGGACTTGAAGACTTTCCCTAGTTCGAAAAAGGATGCGTGTTGACTCTGAAGTTTTCCCTACATTGACGCTGTATTGTCGACGACAGCCACCACGGGTGGACGTGCAAGGAAGGCGCTGGTAGTACTCAGTAGGATAGACCCGGCTACATCATCCGCCATCTTGAAACACACACACGCGTACACACACATGCGTACACACACATGCGTACACACACAACATGCGTACACACACACGCAAATGAATTCTGGAGGATTTTAGGAATTTAACGCACTCGAAGAAAATAAGAAATGGCGGTCTATTTTTATGCTCGAATTACAACTTGCACTTCATGTTGATATTTTTTGCTTGGGTAACTGTCGCTTGACGTGAAGGATACTTTCGTTTGGCTGGAGAGAGAGAGAGAGAGAGAGAGAGAGAGAGAGAGTGAGAGAGAGAGAGAGAGAGAGGGATAGAGAGAGAGGGGGGTGATAGAGAGAGAGAGAGAGGGGGAGAGAGAGAATGAGGGGAGGGGTGTGTGGGTGGCGTTCAACAATGTGTAGTTCAGATGTAGCCATGTTAAGGGTGTGATTTTTACATTTCTTCATTCTTCTTAGCTTTAGTTTATTTAATTTATTAAAACAAATGGGTTTTTTTCTTTATCTTATTCTTCAGCAGAAAACATTTACATTATATTTTTTATTTCTTCACTTTATTCTAGACTTTTTAAAAGTCGTACTCGTTTTCTCCTTCTTCTTCATGATGATGATGGTGATGATGATGATGATAATGATGATGGTAATGATGACGATGATGATGATGGTGATGATGATGATGATGATGATGAGGATGACGACGGTAATGATGATGATGATGATGATGATGATGATGAGGATGACGACGGTGATGATGATGATGATGATGATGATGATGATGATGATGACGACGGTGATGATGATGATGATGATGATGATGATGATGATGATGACAGTGATGATGATAGTGATGATGATGATGATGACTATTATTATCTAGCACTTTCCCATATCAAGAGCTGATCAAGGCGTTGGTGGTAAGCGGATCTAACTCAGACGCCTACATCCAACTTTGCGCCTCCTGTGCCGCCCATGTCAGCTAATGTCTGAGCGTAAAACTGTGACAGCTCCTGCTGGTGATATGCTATAGTTGTTTCTATCCCTCCTCCTGGTGATATGCTATAGTTGTTTCTATCCCTCCTCCTGGTGATATGCTGTGGTTGTTTCTATCCCTCCTGCTGGTGATATGCTATAGTTGTTTCTCTCCCTCCTCCTGGTGATATGCTGTGGTTGTTTCTCTCCCTCCTGCTGGTGATATGCTATAGTTGTTTCTCTCACTCCTGCTGGTGATATGCTATAGTTGTTTCTCTCCCTCCTGCTGGTGATATGCTATAGTTGTTTCTCTCCCTCCTGCTGGTGATATGCTGTGGTTGTTTCTCTCCCTCCTCCTGGTGATATGCTATAGTTGTTTCTCTCCCTCCTGCTGGTGATATGCTATAGTTGTTTCTCTCCCTCCTGCTGGTGATATGCTATAGTTGTTTCTCTCCCTCCTGCTGGTGATATGCTATAGTTGTTTCTCTCCCTCCTGCTGGTGATATGCTATAGTTGTTTCTCTCCCTACTGCTGGTGATATGCTATAGTTGTTTCTCTCCCTCCTCCTGGTGATATGCTATAGTTGTTTCTCTCCCTCCTCCTGGTGATATGCTATAGTTGTTTCTCTCCCTCCTTCTAGGATCCTGGTGATATGCTATAGTTGTTTCTCTCCATCCTTCTAGGATCCTGGTGATATGCTATAGTTTCTCTCCATCCTTCTAGGATCCTGGTGATATGCTATAGTTGTTTCTCTCCATCCTTCTAGGATCCTGGTGATATGCTATAGTTGTTTCTCTCCCTCCTCCTGCTCCTCTCTATCTTCTGCTCCTCCTAATCTCCTCCTCATGATTCTCTATTTTTCTTCTCCTCCGCTTCCATTTTTTCTTTTTTTTTATCATTCTCGTCGTCTGCGATAAATTTCTAGGCGTTAAAAAAAAAATGTTAGTGAAGAACAATCAAGACCTCCTGGTCATTGCACGTCACAGTTATTTGGGGCCAGCCAAAAAAGTCGGAAGTCCACAAGGATCCCTAGGGCGAACTGACAGAGTGGACATTTAGTGGGCGTATTCGTGGGTGGTAACAGAAAGAAGGGAAATGAGAAAGGGTACGAGAGACACACACACAGAGACACACAGAGACAAAGACAGGGAGCAGTTAGCACCGACTGAAAATAAACTGGATCTGAGGAGCAGAGGACACCAACGTCCTTGCCGATGAGACAAAATACAATGTCATTTGCGGGGAGAGTATTTTTGCGAGAGAGAGAGAGAGAGAGAGAGAGAGAGAGAGAGAGAGAGAGAGAGATAAAGAAGAGGGGGGTGAGGGTGGACGCGAAGAGATGGGGAGAAGGGGTCTTTGGACGAGTCGTCAGGCCATGCGCCTTCTGCAGCTTACCTCATTCCCGCTCTCTGTCTCTCTCTGTCTTTCTCTGTCTCTCTCTGTCTCTCAACTCTCTCTCCTTCCCCCTCTCTCTGTCTTTCTCTGTCTCTCTCTGTCTCTCAACTCTCTCTCCTTCCCCCCCTCTCTCTGTCTTTCTCTGTCTCACTCTCTCTCAACTCTCCCTCTCCTTCCCTCTCTCTCCCTCACCCACTCTCTCTCTCTTTCTGTGCCTTAGCCCCGACTTGCATCCCGTCCTACCGTAAGGCAGATATTATAGGAAAACAAAGTGTTTTTATGATAGCGCTTAATCTAACCACGGACAATCGTTTCTCATTAAGTAATCTAAGTCTTTGTCTTACCTGTCACCCAGCCTATGGTGACAATACAATTAACAGCACAGTACAATACACAATACAATACACAATAAAATATATAATACAATACAAAATACAATATATAATACAATACACAATAAAATCCACAATACAATATATAATACAGTGAAATACAATATTTATACACAATGCAAAATACAATGCATAATAATAAAAATACCATTAAATTGCTTGCATTCAAGCTAATTTATAAGGTTGAGATCACATACACACATTCACAATCACAAACACACACGCACACACCCAAATACACCCACACATGCACGCACGCACCTACAATTACACGGTACACTTAGGAACTAATCAATTACGGGTAGGAAATCTACCTAATTGTCTGTGGAGAAATGAGATGGGTACTGAATGTTATTGCGACTGATGAGAAATTGACAACGCCACTGCCACGACCACAGTCACACTGGACTACGTGTGATGAAATTGACGACGCCACTGCCAAGACCACAGTCACACTGGACTACGTGTGATGAAATTGAAACTAAAGGCTGCTGTACTGTAGAGGGCAACACAGAGAGACCAAAGGCAAAGGGATAGTTTGGTTTTCCTCTGTAAAACGCTATCAGTTCCAGATAGGAAGGGTGATGTACAAATGTTTATTGGTATTATTATTATTATTATTATTATTATTATTATTATTATTATTATTATTATTATTATTATTATTATTATTATTATTATTATTAGTAGTAGTAGTAGTAGTAGTAGTAGTAGTAGTAGTAGTAGTAGTAGTAGTAGTAGTGGTGGTATTTATTATGATTAGTGAGAGGGACAGAAAGTGGTGGTGGTTTGAGAGAGAGCGAGAAGCAGCGAGAGATGATAAAGGGGGACGAGTCTACGGAAGAAAAAGAGAGAGAAAAGAGAGAGAGAGAGAGAGAGAGAGAGAGAGAGAGAGAGAAAGAGAGAGAGAGAGAGACAGAGAGACAGAGAGACAGAGACAGAGAGACAAAGACAGAGAGACAGAGAGTTGTGAGGGTCCATGTTTCCTAAACGTACAGGAAGATGGATATGACAAGAGAGCGCAGCAGCATTACCTTGGAGTGTGGACTGATGGTCCTTTCTTTCCAAATGGGCTTCAATCTTGTCAGGACAGCAGTTGTTTGTGCGATCCTGGAGAGGACTTCCTGTCGGGACCCATTGTCTGATACAATGGCTCCTAAATATTTGAAGCTATGCACTGTGTTGAGGGATTGGCCTTGGACTTTAATGTCCGTGTTGATGCCATTGGTGTTGTTGATCATCATTTTGGTCTTCTCTGCACTCCATTCCAAGGGCCCTGGCGGTGGTGTCAAGCCTCTGTATTAGCTGTTGAAATTCTTGTTCCTCTCCAGCCAATCCATCAATGTCATCCGCAAAACGGAGGTTGAGATTGCTCTACCCCCTATGCTGACTGTGCCTTCATGATCTGCAAGGGCATCTGACATGATGACATGATGATGACATGAGGAGTTGTCGTATACAGTTTTTCAACTTTATTCAGCAAACACCAACAACTGCATACAAGATCGCTTTCAGAACATCACCATAAAAATCACTTTTTGAAGCAGGCAGGGCATTACTTATATAGCCTCTCTGAAATCCAGTAAAACTTAGAACATTCTAGAGTGATGCAATAACCAATCAAAATAAAACTCATCACCTGAACTGTCTTACGACATAGAACATTCCCCAGTTTAGAAGAATTGCCTAGCTGTTACCGGATAGGTCTGGAACTTTCGATCGATAATAAACAAGTAATTCCCAGAAAATTCTCAACGATACTACAACAATATCGACCGACGAAAATTAACATGACTTTTTCTAGCGACAGCGCAGAATCAAATCAAAGGTAAATACACTCCATCATTGCATGCTTTGCAAACGTTCGAAACTATCGTGCGCGTCTCAATCCTAACAACTGTCTCTTTCTTTCTCTCTCCCTCTTTCCCTTTATTAATACTGGTATGGCCTCCCCGATTGCATTCAAGAATTACAGTGAAACAAAAAGACAGAGAGAGAGAGAGAGAGAGAGAGAGAGAGAGAGGGAGAGAGAGAGAGAGAGAGAGAGAGAGAGAGAGAGAGAGACAAGGAGAGAAAGTTTTAAGTTTAACTGTGTACATTTTAAACTTATTTTTTAATATTTACTTTGTATGAGAAAGAGAGAGAGAGAGAGAGAGAGAGAATTTTAAATTTAAGTGTGTACATTTTAAGCTTACTTTTAATATTGACAAACTTCTGCTTAACATAGTTTAGTTGTGTGGATGTGTCACGGTGAGTGTGGGAATTTGAAGTAAAAGAACCACAGATGATTGTGTGGTCACTCATTTATTCATGTTTACAAGCAGTTGCAATTTAAATGCCAAATGACCGTTCAGTCAATTCGTGTATTGACCACAGCATTTTTTTTTAAAAGACAATGCACGTATTGACTGGAAATTTTAGTCATTACATGTATTGGCTAGTGGCCATAGTCAATACACGAATTGACTGATTGTTTTAAAGACAATATTGACTGAATGCACAGATTATAGGTAACGTATATATAAACACACACACACATACACAATGTCTAGGTAGTGCGTAGGTGGGTTTGCGGTTGTGTTTGGTATGCGTGTGTGCGTGCATGTCAGTGGGTGTGCATGTGCGCATGTGTGGGTGTGTGTGTGTGTGCTCGTTACCCCCGTTGGGGTTATGTTATGTTATGGTAGATTAACGTCCCCGGACACATCAGCGTATAGGGGACTTGACCTTTGGGGTGCCGGGGGTTTCAGTATAAATAGTATCCCCACTTTCTGGAAATTTAGTGCTTTAAATTCCCACTGTCGCTGTCTTTCTCATTTGCTCTTTCTCATTCCTGCTCTGTTCTATCAATCTGCTATACTATCTTCTTCTTCGCTAGACCAATCACCTACCTTTTTTCTTGAAAACTCTTCCGGGACAAGACTCCTTATTTGTGTATGAGGTCTGTTGGATCAGCTTGGGAATATTGGACGCTTTCTGCCAGATGGTCACTAGGGCTTCCTATGAGGTTATTATTTAGCAATGTAGGCATTTTATATATATGTGTTTTGTTGATAATTTATAATGAAGTTTGTATTCTATTTTGTTTTTGTAAACGGGGGTTCGATAAATTAGAGTACAGCCTCAGCGTCTCCTGCATGGGATGTCTTTATTGTAAAGTGACTGGCTGGTGGAGAGCTTTCAGTTTTACCACTAGGGTTGTTTCGGCAGATCTTTTAAGCGGATCGTGGGTTGTCCGGTCCTGATTTGGCTCGGAAGAGTCCGCTGGACCTAAAGCAATAATCATGTAATGTAATGTGTGTGCTCGTATGTGCGTGGGTGGCTGTGTACGCACGCGTGCTTGAGAGTGGGTGAGGTTGCCGGAGGCTGTAATCCCCAACAAAAGTCGTCCATCACAGCCATCATGATGTTCATCAACAGCCTTTCTCTCCTCTGGCCATTTACAGTTCGCGGTTATCGTCACCAGATTAATGCAGAACTCACAGGCTCAGAAAACACTAGCAATATATTCAATACTCTTACTAATAATAACTTGGAATCAAAATGTATTGAGAGCCTTATTACAGTGGTAGCAGTTATTCGTGGACCTCTGATTTTATCTCACAGTGACGATAGCAGTACATAATGGCTCCACGCCTGGCACTTGGTCATATGTCTTCTTATGGCTTAGTCTTACTATATGTCTTCTTATGTCTTAGTCTTACTATGTCTTCTTATGTCTTAGTCTTACTATATGTCTTCTTATGTCTTAGTCTTACTATATGTCTTCTTATGTCTTAGTCTTACTATGTCTTCTTATGTCTTAGTCTTATTATATGTCTTCTTATGTCTTAGTCTTACTATATGTCTTCTTATGTCTTAGTCTTACTATGTCTTCTTATGTCTTAGTCTTATTATATGTCTTCTTATGTCTTAGTCTTACTATGTCTTCTTATGTCTTAGTCTTACTATATGTCTTCTTATGTCTTAGTCTTACTATTATGTCTTCTTATGTCTTAGTCTTACTATGTCTTCTTATGTCTTAGTCTTACTATATGTCTTCTTATGTCTTAGTCTTACTATATGTCTTCTTATGTCTTAGTCTTACTATATGTCTTCTTATGTCTTAGTCTTACTATATGTCTTCTTATGTCTTAGTCTTACTATGTCTTCTTATGTCTTAGTCTTACTATATGTCTTCTTATGTCTTAGTCTTACTATATGTCTTCTTATGTCTTAGTCTTACTATGTCTTCTTATGTCTTAGTCTTACTATAATGTCTTCTTATGTCTTAGTCTTACTATATGTCTTCTTATGTCTTAGTCTTACTATAATGTCTTCTTATGTCTTAGTCTTACTATAATGTCTTCTTATGTCTCAGTCTTACTATATGTCTTCTTATGTCTTAGTCTTACTATATGTCTTCTTATGTCTTAGTCTTACTATATGTCTTCTTATGTCTTAGTCTTACTATGTCTTCTTATGTTTTAGTCTTACTATGTCTTCTTATGGCTTAGTCTTACTATGTCTTCTTATGTCTTAGTCTTACTATGTCTTCTTATGTCTTAGTCTTACTATGTCTTCTTATGTCTTAGTCTTACTATATGTCTTCTTATGTCTTAGTCTTACTATATGTCTTCTTATGTCTTAGTCTTACTATGTCTTCTTATGTTTTAGTCTTACTATGTCTTCTTATGGCTTAGTCTTACTATGTCTTCTTATGTCTTAGTCTTACTATGTCTTCTTATGTCTTAGTCTTACTATATGTCTTCTTATGTCTTAGTCTTACCATGTTTTCTTATGTCTTAGTCTTACTATGTCTTCTTATGTCTTAGTCTTACTATATGTCTTCTTATGTCTTAGTCTTACCATGTTTTCTTATGTCTTAGTCTTTGTCTTGAGCTCGCTCACGCAGTGTCAGGCAACGAACCCTATTCGGCTGCTGTTGTTACCGTGAGATGAAATCAGAGTTGAGCCATTAATTTCTACCACTGTAGGCATCACATTAATTTCTACCACTGTAGGGATCACATTAATTTCTACCACTGTAGGGATCACATTAATTTCTACCACTGTAGGGATCACATTAATTTCTACCACTGTAGGGATCACATTAATTTCTACCACTGTAGGCATCACATTAATTTCTACCACTGTAGGGATCACATTAATTTCTACCACTGTAGGGATCACATTAATTTCTACCACTGTAGGGATCACATTAATTTCTACCACTGTAGGGATCACATTAATTTCTACCACTGTAGGGATCACATTAATTTCTACCACTGTAGGCATCACATTAATTTCTACCACTGTAGGGATCACATTAATTTCTACCACTGTAGGGATCACATTAATTTCTACCACTGTAGGGATCACATTAATTTCTACCACTGTAGGGATCACATTAATTTCTACCACTGTAGGCATCACATTAATTTCTACCACTGTAGGGATCACATTAATTTCTACCACTGTAGGGATCACATTAATTTCTACCACTGTAGGGATTACATTAATTTCTACCACTGTAGGGATCACATTAATTTCTACCACTGTAGGGATCACATTAATTTCTACCACTGTAGGGATTACATTAATTTCTACCACTGTAGGGATTACATTAATTTCTACCACTGTAGGGATCACATTAATTTCTACCACTGTAGGGATCACATTAATTTCTACCACTGTAGGGATCACATTAATTTCTACCACTGTAGGGATCACATTAATTTCTACCACTGTAGGGATCACATTAATTTCTACCACTGTAGGGATCACATTAATTTCTACCACTGTAGGGATCACATTAATTTCTACCACTGTAGGGATCACATTAATTTCTACCACTGTAGGGATCACATTAATTTCTACCACTGTAGGGATCACATTAATTTCTACCACTGTAGGGATCACATTAATTTCTACCACTGTAGGGATCACATTAATTTCTACCACTGTAGGCATCACATTAATTTCTACCACTGTAGGGATCACATTAACTTTTGTTGCAAGCACATGCAATACTATTTACACAATACTATTTACACAATATTATGTAAACAATACTATTTACACAATATTATGTACACAATACTATTTACACAATATTATGTACACAATACTATTTACACAATATTATGTACACAATACTATTTACACAATCTTATGTACACAATACTATTTACACAATATTATGTACACAATACTATTTACACAATATTATGTACACAATACTATTTACACAATACTATGTACACAATACTATTTACACAATATTATGTACACACTACTATTTACACAATATTATGTACACAATACTATTTACACAATATTATGTACACAATACTATTTACACAATATTATGTACACAATACTATTTACACAATATTATGTACACAATGCTATTTACACAATATTATGTACACAATACTATTTACACAATATTATGTAAACAATACTATGTACACAATCTTATGTACACAATACTATTTACACAATATTATGTACACGATACTATTTACACAATACTATTTACACAATACTATTTACACAATATTATGTACACAATACTATTTACACAATATTATGTACACAATACTATTTACACAATATTATGTACACAATACTATTTACACAATATTATGTACACAATACTATTTACACAATATTATGTACACAATACTATTTACACAATACTATTTACACAATACTATTTACACAATATAATGTACACAATATTATTTACACAATATTATGTAAACAATACTATTTACACAATATTATGTACACAATACTATTTACACAATATTATGTACACAATACTATTTACACAATATTATGTAAACAATACTATATACACAATACTATTTACACAATATTATGTGAACAATACTATTTACACAATACTATGTAAACAATACTATTTACACAATACTATTTACACAATATTATGTACACAATATTATGTACACAATACTATTTACACAATATTATTTACACAATACTATTTACACAATATTATTTACACAATACTATTTACACAATATTATGTACACAATACTATTTACACAATACTATGTACACAATACTATGTACACAATAATATGTTCACAATACTATGTACACAATACTATGTACACAATACTATTTACACAATACTATGTTCACAATACTATTTACACAATACTATTTACCCAGTACTATTTACACAATACTATTTACACAATATTATGTAAACAATACTATGTACACATTACTATTTACACAATATTATGTAAACAATACTATTTACACAATATTATGTAAACATTACTATTTACACAATACTATTTACACAATATTATGTACACAATATTATGTACACAATACTATTTACACAATATTATTTACACAATACTATTTACACAATATTATTTACACAATACTATTTACACAATATTATGTACACAATACTATTTACACAATACTATGTACACAATACTATGTACACAATAATATGTTCACAATACTATGTACACAATACTATGTACACAATACTATTTACACAATACTATGTTCACAATACTATTTACACAATACTATTTACCCAGTACTATTTACACAATACTATTTACACAATATTATGTAAACAATACTATGTACACATTACTATTTACACAATATTATGTAAACAATACTATTTACACAATATTATGTAAACATTACTATTTACACAATACTATTTACACAATATTATGTACACAATATTATGTACACAATACTATTTACACAATATTATGTACACAATACTATTTACATAATATTATGTAAACAATATTATGTACACAATACTATGTACACAATACTATTTACACAATACTATGTACACAATACTATGTACACAATACTGTGTGCACAATATTATGTTCACAATACTATGTACACAATATTATGTACACAATACTATGTACACAATACTATTTACACAATACTATGTACACAATAATATGTACACAATACTATTTACCCAATACTATGTACACAATACTATTTACCCAATACTATGTACACAATACTATGTACACAATACTATTTACACAATACTACTTACACAATACTATTTACACAATACTATTTACACAATTCTATTTACACAATTCTATTTACACAATACTATTTACACAATTCTATTTACACAATACCTTTTACCCAATACTATTTACACAATACTATTTACACAATACTATTTACACAATTCTATTTACACAATACTATTTACACAATTCTATTTACACAATACCTTTTACCCAATACTATTTACACAATACTATTTACACAATACTATTTACACAATACTATTTACACAATACCATGTACACAAGTTATCAGTAATATTTAATAGGAAGTCACTTTCCACCACGCTTCTATTATTGTTGGTGTTCGTGGCCTGTGGTATGGCGCGGCGCTAGACAAACGAACACGACAAGGATGATTCCAAGCGCGGCGGGAGGTAACATGGGACCTCGCGAGAACAACGTTGTTCCACTGTCACGTTCACACTCCAGCCCTCCGTCAAGGTGACGTCACGCTAGCGGCCCACAGAGAGTGGATAGAGAGGTTTAGCAACCGGCGGTACACCGTAGATCTCCAACCTACGTTTTGCGGATGACAATTATAGATTGGCTGAGAGGAACAAGAACTTAAACAGCTGGTACAGAGGCTTGATACCACCTTTTAGGGCCTTTGGAATGAAAATATTTGCATAGAAAACCAAAATGATGACCAACAACGCCAATGGCATCAACACGGACATCAAAGTCCAAGGCCAATCCCTCAACACGGCGCAAAGCTTCAAATATTTAGGAGCAGCTGTATCAGACAATGGGTGTCGACAGGAAGTCCTCTCCAGGATATCACAAACAACTGCTGCCCTGATAAGATTGAAACCCATTTTTTCTAAGACAGGACCATCAGTCTACGCTCCAAGGTAAGGCTGCTGCGCTCCCTTGTCATCTTTATCTTCCAATAATCTTGCGCAACATGGACCCGCTCAAAAGACCTACAACGAAGAGTACAAAGCTAGGAGATGAGTTGCTACTTTTCAGCATTTCCTATACCCAACACATCACCAACGACGAAGTCCGACAAACTATTACGCAAGCCATTGGACAACACGATGACATTGTCACAGTGGTGAAGAAACGGAAACTCAGATGGTATGGCCACATCACCTTGCCTTGCAAATACCATCCTGCAATGAACGGTAAAAGAAGGCAGAAGAAAAAGTAGCAACGACACATGCCAAGAGTTGTCGTCCGTGATGACGAATAGAGTTATCCCTGTGTGTCCACAGAACAGCAGTATGACATTACGGGCTATGCCTAAGCCAAAACCTATTACAAATAAATCATTTTAACCAATCATTATTAAGGAAAGCCTGCAGCTTCGGGGGTATATGCAAAAGGAGACGTCCGCGTCCTGATAGCTGAAATGGCAAGTGAAAAAGGTGGGTTTTATCGTAATAATTGTTATTAAATAAGAAGACCCCTAGCTAAAACTTTGTGTACAGATGATAGAATGCACTATTTCCATGTCAAAGCCCGAAAATAGAAATTGAAATTCGACCGTAAAATACTTTAAAAAGTGGTTTTTAGTTCCTGCACGTAGCATCAACACATGCCAAGAGTTGTCGTCCGTGATGACAAATAGAGTTATCCCTGAGTGATAGGCCTATTTTATGCTTACACACTTCAAAATACAAATAATTTGTCATGCATGAGTACTTACGGGATAGGATAAGATATAAGTACACAGTAGCGTAGCGGCGACGACAGGCACTCCTGTTTTCACATGAAGTATAGTCTAGCCAAGCTGCTAACTTGGATGGGGCGACTGAACGTTACAAACAACGAAATCACACAAACCGCTCACCAGTACGCCCAGCTGTGGGGTACCGGACTATTGAGGACCTCAGGAGTGGAGGAAGGCACTTCCCTCATCAATCTCGCTCTCAGAAAAGGGAGATCCCGAATTATCTCTCCCTTAGTGTTCGGAAATTTAATATTTTTCTACATCTCACCATGTCCAACAACATTAGGCAGATAGGGTTTCACAATAACAACACAAAAACACAACAGCTTTTGATTGAGAAATTGGCTGTGTATCCAAAGGTCTAAACTGTTGTTGTTGTTGTTGTTGTTGTTGTTGTTATCGTTGTTGTTATTATTATTATATAACAAATTCCTTCAGAGTTTCAGTATATTTTCTATTGTTAATAAACATACCGAATTAAACTGCTGTATTAGACAGAGGGTAAGGACACATAGTTGAAAGTTCCTGGGACGATCCTGCTGTTGTGGAACAAGTATAGATCGCGGCTCTGTCTCTCGGTCTCTCTGTCTGTCTGTCTGTCTCTCTCTCTCTCCCTCTCCCTCTCTAGTTCACTGTAGTCAACTCCAGCCAGGGCATCTAGAGCCATGTTATGTGGGGCAATGAGAGAGAGAGAGAGAGAGAGAGAGAGAGGAGAGAGAGAGAGAGAGAGAGAGAGAGAGAGAGAGAGAGAGAGAGAGAGAGACGAATGATTTGAAGCCAAGTTGTTCAGAATAATGTACTATCACTCAAGCAGTAGGGTGTTCTTTGAGAGACTGAGTCCCAACCAGGCAGTTGTGTCACGTTTGTGTGTGTGTGTGTGCAATAGATGCCCTCACTCTACTAAAGAGAGGTAGCAATGATAGACTCTCCCCCTCTCTCTCTCTCTCTCTCTCTCTCTCTCTCTCTCTCTCTTTGTGATGCTTAATTTATAAGTTATAAAATAATAGTTTGATTTGTTTAATGTCAGATTTGTTAACATTTTGTTGAAATGTTCTCTCACCTCCACCATCACCAAAGAAACAGCCAAATATTGCTTCGTCTCTCTCGCTTACCCAAATGATGTAGCCTAAAATGCCTCCGGTAAAAATACGTCAACTGGAACACCCCCCCAAACGTCATCGACCCAATGTATCACTGAGATGTGTGCAGTACAGTACATCTGTCAGACTCCTGGTGAGTTCGGCATTTTCTGACTAAACGTGGCACGTGGGGTAATGCGCAGATCTTGTCCACTTGTGAACTGTGCTGATCCAGGCCTGTGGTTAAAAGAGTTGTGCGAGGCAGAATGCAGTGGTAGACACCGCGCCGTATCAGCCTTTCATTATCTTTCCCCGCTGTGGAGAATGAGTTGTCAAATGAGACGTTCCCCTAATGCGCTGTCGCCCACATCAACTAAAAGAAAGAACAACAAAATGTGATTTGCGACAGGTTTATGTATGTGATTGTGCGTGTATATGATTGTGCGTGATTGTGCGTGTATATGATTGTGCGTGTATATGATTGTGCGTGTATGTGATTATGCGTGTATATGATTGTGTGTGTATGTGATTGTGTGTGTATGTGATTGTGCGTGTATGTGATTGTGCGTGTATGTGATTGTGCGTGTATGGGGGGGGTGATGGAAGGGTAGTCGTAGCGAGTGAATGAGAGTGTGATTCAGATAGAGAGAGAGAGAGAGAGAGAGAGAGAGAGAGAGAGAGAGAGAGAGAGAGAGAGAGAGAGAGAGAGAGAGAGAGAGAGAGCTTTTGTATATCTAGATGTGTGTATATGCAGGGCCGAATTTACGTGCGCCAGGCGTGACTATGAGAAAAGCAGCAGGAGTCCGTGTCGGGGTTGTTGTGAATCTGCCGCCTGCTGCTTAAAGAAACTTGAGTCCGTGGCCTTGAGAAGAGAATGTTGTAAATACTGTTACCTGTCAATATGTTTACCTCAAGATCAGACCTGCGTACAACCACCGTCCTAAGATGTTGCCGCACAGTAACACTATCCCTACACTTTGCACTAAGATAGACCTGCGTACTACCACCGCCCTAAGACGTTGCCGCACAGTAACACTATCCCTACACTTTGCACTAAGATAGACCTGCGTACTACCACCGTCCTAAGATGTTGCCGCACAGTAACACTATCCCTACACTTTGCACTAAGATAGACCTGCGTACAACCACCGTCCTAAGATGTTGCCGCACAGTAACACTATCCCTACACTTTGCACTAAGATAGACCTGCGTACTACCACCGTCCTAAGATATTGCCGCACAGTAACACTATCCCTACACTTTGCACTAAGATAGACCTGCGTACTACCACGTCCTAAGATATTGCCGCACAGTAACACTATCCCTACACTTTGCACTAACATAGACCTGCGTACTACCACCGTCCTAATGTTGCCGCACAGTAACACTATCCCTACACTTTGCACTAAGATAGACCTGCGTACTACCACCGTCCTAAGATATTGCCGCACAGTAACACTATCCCTACACTTTGCACTAACATAGACCTGCGTACTACCACCGTCCTAATGTTGCCGCACAGTAACACTATCCCTACACTTTGCACTAACATAGACCTGCGTACTACCACCGTCCTAATGTTGCCGCACAGTAACACTATCCCTACACTTTGCACTAACATAGACCTGCGTACTACCACCGTCCTAATGTTGCCGCACAGTAACACTATCCCTACACTTTGCACTAACATAGACCTGCGTACTACCACCGTCCTAAGATGTTGCCGCACAGTAACACTATCCCTACACTTTGCACTAACATAGACCTGCGTACTACCACCGTCCTAATGTTGCCGCACAGTAACACTATCCCTACACTTTGCACTAACATAGACCTGCGTACTACCACCGTCCTAATGTTGCCGCACAGTAACACTATCCCTACACTTTGCACTAAGATAGACCTGCGTACTACCACCGTCCTAAGATATTGCCGCACAGTAACACTATCCCTACACTTTGCACTAAGATAGACCTGCGTACTACCACCGTCCTAATGTTGCCGCACAGTAACACTATCCCTACACTTTGCACTAAGATAGACCTGCGTACTACCACCGTCCAAAGATATTGCCGCACAGTAACACTATCCCTACACTTTGCACTAAGATAGACCTGCTTGTGTTCTAATGGATGACAATAGAAACCGAGGTCTGATTTGCGCACGCACGCATTCCATCGAAGGAACTTTAAAGATCCTGACGCTCGTGTCCTATAGCGATGGATAAAATAAAGCTTACAGGAACTACACTCTATTGCCCCTCGGCCTGGGAAGGAGCTGCATCTCTGCAGACGACCGCTTACACTGAAAAGGCCTCCAACATCAATATTGCCCGCAGTGATGACGAGTACGGAGTGGGGATGGGGGGAGGGAGGGTGGAGGGTGAGGGTGGTGGTAGAGATTGGTGCAACAGAAGTTGGATGAAGTTTGTGATTGGCTGATTTTAACCATTGACCTTCACTGCAGGCTAAAATTAGAACAACAGGTGGGGAGAGCGTGTAGGGCTTTATTGTAAGCAGACAGCTAGATAGTGGATTGAAAAGAACAGGGTGAGTGTCACGAACTGGCTAGTTTTAACTCTGCTTATTACTATTTAGCCATGTGTAGTCTTTGTAACAGTAGAGTTAGTCTATTACACAGCAGACCACACACCGCGAGCCCGACCCACGCTAGCGCAGTGAGTCAGCACTTGAGCTTTGAATCGGACCGTTTTAACCAATCAGAGCAGGCTCAGTGGGTAGAGAAGTTTTGAATGTGTCAGAGCCTAACACAGTTTGAATCAGTCGTGTGTGAGACGAGGTAGAGTCAACATCTCCACAGCTAGAGAAATCTCTACACTCATAGACCAGGAAGCAGGACTTTGAAATCTTAGAATTCTCTCAAGTCATCACGGGCCTGAACTTGTCAAACAGGTAAATGAACACCCTTCTGTTTCATCGTGATATATTTGTATTATTGTTGAAATTATGTTTGAAGAATTTGCTATGCATAAATGTGAATTATTAATCCGAATTTGCCGTACCACGTGGAAGAGCCGAGCACGAGGCGAAACACGACCGGTTGCGCCGCCATGTTGTATCCCGTACGGAATCACTGTTGTTTAACTTATATGTATGTTTGCAGACCAGTGGCTGTACCACTGAATGTTTATAATATTATTAATTCTGTATGTGTATAGTTAGACACGATTGATATTTATGTATGTATAGGAATTTAGAGTGAGATTCCAGTGGACCCCGGAAGTAGCAGAATGTTCGTCGCTTATGTATAGAGATGTGGAGCTATCACTGAGGGCTACTTTGGCTTTCAGTGAGACGCTCTGCACAAACCGATTATTCAGGGTTGTGCAGAATTTCGTCTCTTATATTACAGACGAGCAGGCGAGCTATCCCGAGCTATCCCGAGCTACCCCGAGCTATCCTGTGTGCCCCACTCCACAGAAACGACTAGTTGGTCGAAGAGACTCTACCGCACAAGACGGAAGGAGCTACCCGAAGAAACACCCTGTCAGACCCCACAGCGTGGCAAGGGAACCCAACTACACAACGACAAAGGTGTACCAGAAGCTACCTCACAGAAGGACTTCGAACACCCCACACATGAGTTAAGTGCATAAGGCGAAGGTGCACTTAAACTGATCATAACAGGACCACAGTAGTCCAACTCTTCAGAAACTGTAAAACGGACCACAGTAGTCCAAATCTACATAAACTCTTATAGCAAGTGCCCGATGAAGATATAACAGCTACCTAGACTATCAGCGATCGAACTATTAGCATTGAAAGAGACTTTTTAAGTTAGATTAGTACTTAGAGAATCTTGTATAGAGTAGAAGAAATAAATGTGTGATTTTAACTGTTATCAAGTGGCTGGACTACATATGATTCATCCTATCCTATCCTATCCTGTCCCATAACCCGAAGGTCGTAGGGGCACCACAGATGATCGCTTAACCAGCATACTCCATCTTTCTCTGTCCTCAGCAGCCCTCATGGCTTCGCTCAGTGTCAAACCAGTCCATTCTCGAATGTTGTCCTCCCACCTCTTTTTCGGTCTCCCCCTTCTTCTACCTCCTTGCACTGTGCCTTGCAGAATGGTCTTTGCAAGGCCTGATGATCTGGTGACGTGGCCATACCATCGGAGTTTCCGTTTCTTCACCACTGTGAGCAGGTCATCGTGTTGTCCAATGGCTTGTGTGATGGTCTGTCGGACTTCAACGTTGGTGATGTGTTGGGTATAGGAAATGCACAGAAGTCTTCTGTAGCACCTCATCTCCATGCTTTGTATTCTTCGTTGGAGATCTGCTGTGAGGGTCCATGCTTCGCAAGCATATAGGAAGATGGAGATGACCAGAGATCGCAGCAGTCTTACTTTGGAATGTAGACTGATGGTTCTGTCTTTCCAAATGGGCTTCAACCTTGTCAGGGCAGCAGTTGTTTGTGCGATCCTGGAGAGGACTTCCTGTCGAGACCCATTGTCTGACACAATGGCTCCTAAATATTTGAAGCTGTGCACTGTGTTGAGGGATTGGCCTTGTACTTTGATGTCCGTGTTGATGCCATTGGTGTTGTTGGTCATCATTTTGGTCTTCTCTGCACTTATTTCCATTCCATAAGCTCTGGAGGTGGTGTCAAGCTTCTGTACAAGCTGTTCAAGTTCTTGTTCCTCTCCAGCCAATCCATCAATATCATCCGCAAAACGAAGATTGGAGATTGCTCTGCCCCCTATGCTGACTGTGCCTTCGTGATCTGCAAGAGCATCTGACATGATGCGCTCTAGGAAGATGTTGAAGAGTGTTGGAGAGAGTAGGCATCCTTGACGCACACCGATTGTTGTTCTGAACCAGTTCCCGATGACGCTGTTATGGAGGACTGCACTGGTAGCCTTGTCATACAGGCTTTTGATGACTTCTATGATTTTAGGGCTGATGTTGTACACTTTCATGGTTGCCCATAGAGCTGCATGCCAGACTCGGTCAAATGCCTTCTTGAAGTCTATGAACACATGATATAAGATGTTGTTGGTGCTGTAGGTATTTCTCACAGATTATTCTGAGATTGAAAATCTGTTCAGTGGTACTTCGCCCTGCCATGAATCCTGCTTGTTCTTCAGCTATGATTTGTTCAGCTTGTGGTTTCAACCTGTTGAGTATTATTTTCAGGAGGACCTTGCTGGGATGGCTGATGAGGCTGATGGTGCGGTAATTTTCACACTCCTGAAGGTTACCTTTTTTAGGAAGAGTGATGACAAGCGACTGGGTCCATGGTGTAGGCCATTCCCCACTCTGCCAGATCTTGTTACAGATAGTGGTGAGAGCATCAGTCATCGCTTCTCCTCCTGCTTGTAGCAGTTCCGCTGGTATGTTGTCCACTCCCGCTGACTTCCCTTTCTTCAGCGATTGCACTGCTGCCTCAACTTCTTCCCGGAGAATTGGGAGGATTTCTTCTTCTTCTCTGCTCTCGGGACATGCTAGAACTGATGGGTCTCCATTTGGTGTATGGTTGTAAAGGTCAGAGCAGTACTCTGTCCATCTGTCCAAGACTTCTTGTTCTTCTGTAAGGCAAATGCCAGACTTGCTTTGGATAGTGGAGACTTTGGGCTGTTTAACACTTGTCAGCCGCTTCACAGTCTGGTAGGCCTTCTTGCTGTTGTTCTTGTTCAGATTGTTCTCTATTTCCTGGCATTGATCTTCTATCCAGTTCTCCTTTGCTGTGCGCATGCCTTTTCGGATGTCATTGTTGATTTTTCGGTAGACATCAGCTCCCTGTGAGGTGTTCTTTTTCTTTTTTAACTCTCTTCGTTTATCACACAGATCCAAAAGTTCAGGTGTGATCCACGGCTTCTTCTTTGGTCGGTGCTTGCCAAGGATCTCAGTGGCGGCATCTGTTACAGCTGAGTTGAAGGTATTGGTCATGGTGTTGACATCTACTTCGCCTGCCCCCAAAATAAGCAGTGGTGCAAATTTCCCTCCAATTGTGGCCTGAAATATTTTTGCCACCTCCGGGTCTTGCAGTTTGTCCAGGTCGAACTTCAGCCTAGTGCACTTTGCTGTATTTACTCTCTTCAAATGGAGCCGGAAAGACATCATCACGAGATCGTGGTCACTTCCAATGTCTGCTCCTGGAAAAGTGCGTGTCCTGCCAATGTTGATGCTTGATCTGAAGCGTTTCTTGACCATGATGTAGTCGATCTGGTTGTGATGTTCCCCGCCGGGACTGTGCCATGTCCATCGTCTGGATTTTTTGTGGAGACCAAGCGTGTTTGCCAGTACCAGATTGTTGTATCTGGCAAACTCCATATGATTCATAGCCGTGTGAAAGCTAGTGTGACAGTAATCTTTTACCATTTTTCTATCTATTTCTGTACCCCAACCTTAACACAGAACGAGCTAAACAAATAAATTTATTAAAGTAATTCATAGGGTGACTTACTAGCAGTTCCCACCGAATAAACGTGAGGGTCCATAATTCCATTGTGCAGAGCCCATAAACCCCACGTGACACTTTAATTGGCGAGCCTAGTCAGGATCTGTGTAATAGGAATTGGGTATAACCGGATCTAAGTACAATAAAATTAGATAACAGTAGCAGTAGTAGAATAACTTAGAATAGTTGTAAGAAGGACTGATCAGTTGGGTGCACTATTCTTTAGTTAAAAACTTTTTTGCTTCAAATATTTTTGTGCCTGTATGTTGCATTGTTCTTTTGCAGGTTTTGCTTAAATAACTGTTGTATGCCATTTGACTCTTGTTTTATTCTATTATTGATTCCGAATTGTATGGTCTTTGCATTGCTGTTATTGACTTGCAATATTGCTAGTGTTTTGGTATTCCACGTGATTCAGAGGTTGTTCATAGACACGTTTGGCAATGTCGGACCCAGTGGCCTTGAGATTGCGCTTCAAGGAACTAGGAGAAGCTTTACACTTAGCAGGGGCAGACCTAATTGCGTATATAAATGCAGAGGTAGAGAAACAGGAGGCTAAGGCAGAGAGAGCAGCAGAAAGAGAGGCAGCAGAACAGAAGAAGGTAGCAGCAGAGAGAGATGCAGAAATTAGGAGGTGGGATTATGAGCGGGCAGAAAAAGAAAAAGAGAGGGCAGAAAAAGAAAAAGAGAGGGCAGAAAAAGAAAAAGAGAGGGAAGAAAAGGAAAAAGAAAGACAGCATGAGTTAGAGCTAAGGAGATTGGGATCAGGAGCTTCAAGTTCTTCCTCAACCCCTTCCCACTCAGATCAGCTAGAGGTAGCATCCAACCCTGTACAAGGAATGTCATTTCCACTGGGAACATTCAATGAGAGAGAAGAAGGTCTAGATCTCTATCTGACTAGGTTTGAGCGTCTAGCAACAGAGTACAAACTAGATCCCACCCATTGGTCTTTTAAGCTTAGTCAAGGGCTTAGAGGAAAGGCTTATGACATCTACAGTAAGCTACCGACTGACAGAGTGACTGACTATCACAAAGTAAAAGAGGCACTCCTAACGGGATTCGAACTAACAGGAGAATGCTATCGGCAAAAATTCCGCACCAATCGGAGAGTGAAAGGAGAGAGCTATGCGCAGTTCGCGGATCGGTTGTCCACAACGCTGGATAAGTGGATTAGCCAGTCAGCCACGGCTAAGACGTATGATGGACTGACAGAACTGTTAGTATGGGAACAGCTACGGGAAACCATGACCCCCGAGCTGAGAACATTCTCAGTAGAGCAGGGCGCGGAAAGACTGGAAGATCTGGTCAAGGTCGCAGATAGGTACGTGGCCGCACACGGAGAAGCCAAGAGCTTCAGGCGAGACCTAAAGCCTAACGGGAAAGAGGCACAGAAACGAAGCCCTAACCGGGAAGAGCGCACCGCGAATAAGCCGAATAACCCCAGACCTGGGCAGAATAAAGGACCCAACACGGAATTCGGGAAAAGAGGTCCTGCAGAACAGAGACGGTATTGTTCGTTCTGCAACAGAAACAATCACTCCACCGCAGAATGTTTCAAGTTGGCCGCACAACGTAGGGAAGAGCGCGAAAGCCGGCCAGCGCACAGAGTTCTAACTCAAAGCAGCGGTAACAAGCCACACAACATCGGAGATCACCCATCGGTGACAGACACGGTCAAGGTCAACGGTAAAGAAGCGAACTGTCTGTATGACACAGGTCTATCATACGACGCGATAGTTAGCGAATCTCTTGTATCGCGCGCGGACTTGACAGACAAGACAGTCGACCTACAAGGAGCAGACTTGACGAAACCGACGACTACTTGCCCAATAGCATGGATCGAAGTAGAGAGTAGGTACGTCACAGGACGAATCCAAGCAGCTGTTTTACAGAAACCCCTGTATGATCTAGTGCTAGGTTGTAGGTATGTGTTCTTAGGCACGCCCCCTAAAACTGTAGAGATAGCTGCAGTGCAAACCAGGGCCCAAGCTAAAACCCAACCACCCCAGCCCGAGTTCGCTCCGAATCCAGGACTCGAAGAGATCAAAACAGCACAGAAAGAAGACACCTCGATAGCGAAGTGCTTCCAGAAGCTACCCAAGGCGCACACACCCCCGCACAAGGGAGACTTCTACATGGAAGAGGGAATTCTTCATCGACAAGGAGATGGAGATCACACCCAACTAGTACTGCCAGCCACCCTTCGAGCCCAAGTACTAGAACTAGGCCACAGCATGCCACTCAGCGGACACATGGGAATTGGAGCCACAGTGCAGAGAATCAGCGCACACTACTAGTGGCCAGGAATCACGGAGGATGTCAGGCGCTACGTGAAATCTTGCCACCAATGTCAACGATATTCCCCGCGACATCACACCGTACCAGTTACCTTAGGACCATCAGTAGTAGTCGGCGTGCCATTCCAGCAAGTCTCAGTAGACATAGTAGGACCACTGCCCATGACCAAGAAGCGGAACAGATTTCTACTCACACTCGTCGACGCATGTACGATGTGGTGCGAAGCAGTCCCGTTGCCAGCGATCGACACCAAGAAGATTGCAGATGCACTCATCGCCATCTTTACCAGAGTCGGATTCCCGGACAGCATTAGACCGGACAACGGATCTCAGTTCACCGGCTGCCTGATGCAAGACGTGTTCGAGTTGATACAAGTTCATCACATTCGCACACCACCATACCACCCCGCCAGCAACGGACAAGTAGAAAGACTGAATGGAACCCTTCTCACCATACTCAGGAAAGTCGCCGACGACAATCCAGAAGCGTGGGACACCTACGTGAATGCGGCACTGTTCGCATACCGAGAAACGCCCCATGCAGCCACAGGCTACACCCCGTCAACATTGCTATTCGGCAGACCTCTAGCCGGACCGCTAGAAGCCCTACGCAGAAGTTGGACGGAGGCCAAGATAGACGACACACCAAGAGGTGCCACCAAGTACGTCGCAGACCTGCAGGAAACCCTCAAAGCAACGTGGAAGAAAGCTGGTGAAGCACTGAAGAAGGCAAGAGCCCGTCAGGCGAAGTACTACAACCGCCACGCGAAGGACAGAGAACTGCAAGTCGGCGATCAAGTGCTACTCTTACTTCCAAGTGGAACCAACAAGCTGGACATCGCTTGGAGAGGACCGTACCGGGTGACTGCCAAGAAATCCAAGACAGTCTACCAAGTAGAGGTGAACGGGAGAGCCCGATACCACCACATCAATCTCCTTAAGAAGTATACGGACCGACCAGCGACCCCCAGCACTCACAACTTGTTAGCCATCGCCATCGCGGAAGAAGGAGAAAGCATGGAGACGAATGCAGTAGAGTATCCCCTGCACTCCAAAGAAACCTACAAAGACGTGATACTCAACGGAGACCTAGCCGCTAAACAGCGACAGCAAGTACTACAGGTCATTCGACAACATCAGACTGTGCTCACAGACCGACCAGGGAGGACAGACCTCGTCGAAGTAACCTTAACGATGACCGACCCAACACCCGTCCGCCAGAAGCTCTACCCGATGCCACTGTCGCAGCAGCGAGCCATCAAGGAAGAGATAGACACCTTACTGGCAGCCGGAATCATCTCAGAGTCTACTTCACCCTACAGCGCAGGCACGGTATTGTTGCGAAAACCCAACGGAGAGCATCGACTGTGCATCGACTTCAGACTCCTGAATGCGGTAACGCAGTTCCAGCCAGAGCCACTCCCGGACCAGACCGACCTATTTGCCAAGCTACAGCGAGCGAAGTACTTCTCACGCATCGACCTCAGCAAAGGATACTACCAGATACCAGTACATCCAAAAGTCCGAAAGTACCTAGCGTTTAGCACTATGGAAGGACACTTCGAGTTCAATGTACTTCCATTCGGACTCCACAACGCACCCAGCATCTTCAGCGCAATGATGCGAAAACTCCTGGCACCCCTGAGCAGCGAGCACCTACATTCGTTTATGGACGACATCCTCATCGCTACACCTACGTGGGAGGAACATGTCACGCTCCTACAGCAACTACTCGCCCGCCTCAGAGACACGGGATTGACGGCAAGACCCACCAAATGTCAGATTGGATTCACAGAACTAGAATTTCTGGGACACACCATCAGTCAAGGAAGCCTGCGACCGGTAGAAAAGACAGTGAAACGCCTACTCGACGCTCCTAGGCCCAAGACAAAGAAGGAAGTGCAGTCATTTCTAGGACTATGCGGCTTCTACCAGAAGTTCATCCCCAACTACAACAGCATCGCCGTACCACTGACAAATGGAACCCGGAAAATCGCCCCGGACAAAGTAGTATGGACAGCCGAATGCGAGACAGCTTTCCAAACACTCAAGGACAGAATGACATCGGCGCCAGTACTCCACCTACCCGATTTGACTCAGCCATTCGTTCTACGCACCGACGCAAGCGACTTAGGCCTCGGAGCAGTACTGCTACAGCGCGACCCCAAGAATGCAGAGACGCTATTCCCTGTCGCCTACGCCAGCAGAAAATTGAGACCCGCCGAGACCCACTACGCTACGTCGGAGAAAGAATGTCTTGGACTAGTCTGGGCCATACAGAAGTTTCAACTCTACCTGTATGGGACTCACTTCACAGTTCAGGTGGACCACCAACCACTATCGTTCCTGGCAGCCTCCAAGTCTTTGAACTCTCGCCTGATGAGATGGGCACTCACCCTTCAGGCGTACTCATTCCAAATCGAGTACATCCCCGGCAAGGAAAACCACGGAGCCGACTACCTCAGTCGCCATCTCGTGGAGGACACAGCAGCTGTCGCCCACCCAACACAACTAAGGGCCACAGCACCAGAATTCGTCCCCGCCCGATAAAACCCTGTCACTAGTGTCCATAGCTACCTGGCACAGCATTGCAGCTCAGGTAGAGCAACTTACTTAGTTTGTAAATAGGACCCTAGGATAGTGCAGCGTTAAACTAGGCTCTGTAGTAGAAAAAGGTCGAATCCAGTAGTCATCGCCTTTTTTCAGTTGAGGGAGCCTGTCACGAACTGGCTAGTTTTAACTCTGCTTATTACTATTTAGCCATGTGTAGTCTTTGTAACAGTAGAGTTAGTCTATTACACAGCAGACCACACACCGCGAGCCCGACCCACGCTAGCGCAGTGAGTCAGCACTTGAGCTTTGAATCGGACCGTTTTAACCAATCAGAGCAGGCTCAGTGGGTAGAGAAGTTTTGAATGTGTCAGAGCCTAACACAGTTTGAATCAGTCGTGTGTGAGACGAGGTAGAGTCAACATCTCCACAGCTAGAGAAATCTCTACACTCATAGACCAGGAAGCAGGACTTTGAAATCTTAGAATTCTCTCAAGTCATCACGGGCCTGAACTTGTCAAACAGGTAAATGAACACCCTTCTGTTTCATCGTGATATATTTGTATTATTGTTGAAATTATGTTTGAAGAATTTGCTATGCATAAATGTGAATTATTAATCCGAATTTGCCGTACCACGTGGAAGAGCCGAGCACGAGGCGAAACACGACCGGTTGCGCCGCCATGTTGTATCCCGTACGGAATCACTGTTGTTTAACTTATATGTATGTTTGCAGACCAGTGGCTGTACCACTGAATGTTTATAATATTATTAATTCTGTATGTGTATAGTTAGACACGATTGATATTTATGTATGTATAGGAATTTAGAGTGAGATTCCAGTGGACCCCGGAAGTAGCAGAATGTTCGTCGCTTATGTATAGAGATGTGGAGCTATCACTGAGGGCTACTTTGGCTTTCAGTGAGACGCTCTGCACAAACCGATTATTCAGGGTTGTGCAGAATTTCGTCTCTTATATTACAGACGAGCAGGCGAGCTATCCTGAGCTATCCCGAGCTACCCCGAGCTATCCTGTGTGCCCCACTCCACAGAAACGACTAGTTGGTCGAGGAGACTCTACCGCACAAGACGGAAGGAGCTACCCGAAGAAACACCCTGTCAGACCCCACAGCGTGGCAAGGGAACCCAACTACACAACGACAAAGGTGTACCAGAAGCTACCTCACAGAAGGACTTCGAACACCCCACACATGAGTTAAGTGCATAAGGCGAAGGTGCACTTAAACTGATCATAACAGGACCACAGTAGTCCAACTCTTCAGAAACTGTAAAACGGACCACAGTAGTCCAAATCTACATAAACTCTTATAGCAAGTGCCCGATGAAGATATAACAGCTACCTAGACTATCAGCGATCGAACTATTAGCATTGAAAGAGACTTTTTAAGTTAGATTAGTACTTAGAGAATCTTGTATAGAGTAGAAGAAATAAATGTGTGATTTTAACTGTTATCAAGTGGCTGGACTACATATGATTCATAGCCGTGTGAAAGCTAGTGTGACAGTAATCTTTTACCATTTTTCTATCTATTTCTGTACCCCAACCTTAACACAGAACGAGCTAAACAAATAAATTTATTAAAGTAATTCATAGGGTGACTTACTAGCAGTTCCCACCGAATAAACGTGAGGGTCCATAATTCCATTGTGCAGAGCCCATAAACCCCACGTGACAGTGAGTAAACATTCATTTTAATATTCCTTCGTCAAATTAGCACATCAAAACTGGTGATCAACATTTTATTTTGAAAAGGGGAGTTCCACACGTGTGTCCGTCAAAATGTTATTTCCCAACACAAAAGCAAGGTGTTCATTGCAAGCAATGATGAAGAGGGTGTGTTTGTGTGCGTGTATGTGTTTGGTGAATGTGTGTGTGGTGAATGTGTATATGTGTGTTACATTACATTACATCATTCGTGCTTTAGGTCCAGCGGACTCCTCCGAGCCAAATCAGGACCGGACAACCCCCGATCCGCATAAAAGATCTGCTGAAACAACCCTAGTGGTAAAACTGAATGCTCTCCACCAGTCAGTCACTTTACAATAAAGACATCCCACGCAGGGGACGCTGAGGCTATACTCTAATTTATCGAACCCCCGTTTACAAAAACAACATAGAATACAAATATCATTATAAATTATCAACAAAACACATACATATAAAATGCCTACATTGCTAAATATTAACATCATAGGAAACCCTAGTGACCA
Source organism: Oncomelania hupensis (assembly GCA_036898135.1). Taxonomy (NCBI): domain Eukaryota; kingdom Metazoa; phylum Mollusca; class Gastropoda; order Littorinimorpha; family Pomatiopsidae; genus Oncomelania; species Oncomelania hupensis. The sequence goes on from CM072515.1 coordinate 79,895,481, forward strand.
TGTCACCGCCACGACCCCGCCCAAGCAGACACCAAAAACAAACGCCTTACACACGCAGACAGCCCAGACAGGATGACGATTTCCAACAGACGTGAAGTGATGAATAACACGAGTATATATACAACTTCCAAACTATTTATTCATTCAAACCACACTCTCATACACATACAACATTTACACATGAAAAGAAAGTAAAGATGATGAACAATCAATGGAACAATGAAATGACGCGTCAGTGTGATGATCGATGGTTGCTAACCAACCCAGTCCGCATACGAAATCGTGCGTAGCCAACGTCCGTTCGCACGTACTAAGACAAGAGGGGGGGTCAAGTGCATAGGAGGAGGACAACACGAAAAGATCCAACCTGAGTGGGTGTAGTCCTCGGTGTCTCCTTGCCGAGTGGTGGTCCACGAAGTTCCGCTGTTAGTATCCTCCCCTGCTTGTTGCCGTAGTCGTTGCACGTGCCACCGTTGATGACGATACGTGGCGACGTCCCCGCTTCGACTTGCCACTGACGGCGATGATGATGATGATGATGACGGTGATACAGCAGTCGCGGCAGTCCTGCCACCGTCGACGTCGCACAGCAGTACACCTCTGGACAGCTTCCACGCGACGTCTAGGCCAGGCTCCGACCATCCATGTCACCAATCGCCAACGGACGTGGTGGGGTTGAGGGAGGATGAAGATGTGGACGATGGTGAGGTTGTGGGTACAAAACGACGACAACGCAGACAACAAAGATGGCGATGATGATGACGGTCGATCCAACTGATCGAATGCTGTCGAACGATGTCAAACCCAACAGCGATGTCGAACGATGTCGTACGACTTCGAACCTGTAACATGCTTGTTGCATTGTTAATATCCTGCTCGCTCATCCCTGTCCCCCTCCCCTCTGCACACACTCTCCCCCCCCCCCCCCCTCTCTCACACATCACAACTTCCCCGCGATGCTCGAGGTGACACAACTGCTGTCCGTTTCCCCCCTCGACTCTCTCCTCGCTTACTACCCTTCACTATTGTTATTGTCTCTCTTCCAATGTAAAGACCCGATCATAGCACAATGAAATCATAAAATGCAATGAAATCATGAGCATAGCTGCAAATGAATACATATAAACATCATCATACTATCCAACACTGGTAATCACACAACAACAGCAACCACTCTCATCCTCACTTTCCTTCTCACCTCCATTCTCCTTCACCCGCTCGCCTTCCTTCCCTCTGCCTTTCCACAGTGCAACCACTCTCACTCTCACCTCCATTCACACACACCCCATAGCCGGCGCTGGGTTCTCGGAACGGTAAGGAAAGTAACACCAACTACACTCACCCAGCCGGTTCGAAATGTAGTCGCTACTCGTAGCCCCTTTCCACGCTCCTACGAGTAACTTCCGCGTAGGGTAAATCCCGTAGTGTTTAGTCTTCTTAGCGGACACTACCTCAACGCTAACTAACACACTATCACACCTTGCCTTTCTAAAGACTCCACTCTGAGTTTTACCACCTTAGAAAACAGCAAACTTTTCAACTAGTATTCCAGACCGGTTACCATAATCCGTCGGTAACAGTCTAAACCCTACACCACAGAAACAGAGCACTAGACAACAACGTCCTTTCTCTAGCTCCCTCAAATACGTTCTGCCAAGTAGTGAGTACTTTTCCCAATTCGCTAACCACTGCGCAATCCGTTCAAGCACGTTCCGCACGCTCAGCTATCGCAAACATACGCACCGCAGCCTGCACTTACATACCCCTGACCGCTTCTACTCTTCCACCACAGATCGCCCTGTGACAGACCACCTGGCAGAAAGCGTCCAATATTCCCAAGCTGATCCAACAGACCTCACACACAAAAAAGGAGTCTTGTCCCGGAAGAGTTTTTATGAAAAAAGGTAGGTGACTGGTCTAGCGAAGAAGAAGATAGTATAGCAGATTGATAGAACAGAGCAGGAATGAGAAAGAAAAAATGAGAAAGACAGCGACAGTGGGAATTTAAAGCACTATATTTCCAGAAAGTGGGGATACTATTTATACTGAAACCCCCGGCACCCCAACGGAGGAGTGTGTGTGTGGTCAATGTTTGTGTATATGTGTGTGGTGAATGTGGGTGCATATGTGTGTGTTAGGGGTATGTGGATTGTGGTGAGTATGTGAATGTTTTCAGTATTGGTTACAGCCATTGGTTCATTACAAACAAAGAAAAAGAAGCTAACTTGGAGTTTCATTGGCTGTGAGTGATAGTCCAGTATCAGCATGACCAGGCCACGCGACACTTGCTTTGGTTATAGAAGCTTTGGTTATAGAAGCTTTGGATGACATGGTTATAGAAGCTTTGGATGACATGGTTATAGAAGCTTTGGATGACATGGTTATAGAAGCTTTGGATGACATGGTTACAGAAGCTTTGGATGACATGGTTACAGAAGCTTTGGATGACATGGTTATAGAAGCTTTGGATGACATGGTTACAGAAGCTTTGGATGACATGGTTATAGAAGCTTTGGATGACATGGTTATAGAAGCTTTGGATGACATGGTTATAGAAGCTTTGGATGACATGGTTATAGAAGCTTTGGATGACATGGTTATAGAAGCTTTGGATGACATGGTTACAGAAGCTTTGGATGACATGGTTACAGAAGCTTTGGATGACATGGTTACAGAAGCTTTGGATGACATGGTTATAGAAGCTTTGGATGACATGGTTACAGAAGCTTTGGATGACATGGTTACAGAAGCTTTGGATGGCATGGTTATAGAAGCTTTGGATGACACGGTTATAGAAGCTTTGGATGACACGGTTATAGAAGCTTTGGATGACGTGGTTATAGAAGCTTTGGATGACATGGTTACAGAAGCTTTGGATGACATGGTTATAGAAGCTTTGGATGACACGGTTATAGAAGCTTTGGATGACACGGTTATAGAAGCTTTGGATGACGTGGTTATAGAAGCTTTGGATGACATGGTTATAGAAGCTTTGGATGACATGGTTATAGAAGCTTTGGATGACATGGTTATAGAAGCTTTGGATAACATGGTTATAAAAGCTTTGGATGACATGGTTATAGAAGCTTTGGAGGACATGGTTATAGAAGCTTTGGAGGACATGGTTATAGAAGCTTTGGAGGACATGGTTATAGAAGCTTTTTGGAGGACATGGTTATAGAAGCTTTGGAGGACATGGTTATAGAAGCTTTGGAGGACATGGTTCGCAATGGCGCAGTGGTTAGGGCATTGGATTCTCCATAGAAAGGTCGAACTTACATCTTGCTGTTTGGATGGATGAACGTTGACGTATGCAGAGTATAGTAACAGCGCACAGCAATCACACCAAACCCCCCACCCACTGTAAGTACACAATGCGTCGTTTTCATTGGCAGAGAGAGAGAGAGAGAGAGAGAGAGAGATTTGACTTTGACTTTTTGACACTGATTTTAATTAGGCCTCATGCCCACACAGTTTGGGGAGGGGGGTTACAATAGGGAGAAATAAACACAAATCCCCCCCCCACACACACACACGAGAGAGAGAGACCGACCGACAGACAGACAGAGACAAAAAAGGCAGAGACAAAGACAGAGCATAACATTTGAGGAGAGAGACAGACAGACGGACATACAGACAGACATATACAAAAAAGAAAGTGACACAGGCAGAGAGACAGATAATACAATTTGAGGATAGACAAGGAGAGAGAGGGTGGGAAAGAGAGAAAGGGAGGGAGGCATCGTCCTATACACAGTTTGTACTGCACAAGATAACCTACCAAGGTAGGGGGGGCATCGTCCTATACACAGTTTGTACTGCACAAGATAATCTACCAAGGTAGGGGGGGGGGCATCGTCCTATACAGTTTGTACTGCACAAGATAATCTACCAAGGTAGGGGGGGCTTCGTCCTATACACAGTTTGTACTGCACAAGATAATCTACCAAGGTAGGGGGGGGCATCGCCCTATACACAGTTTGTACTGCACAAGATAATCCACCAAGGTAGGGGGGGCATCGTCCTATACACAGTTTGTACCGCACAAGATAATCCACCAAGGTAGGGGGGGCATCGCCCTATACACAGTTTGTACTGCACAAGATAATCCACCAAGGTAGGGGGGGGGCATCGCCCTATACACAGTTTGTACCGCACAAGATAATCCACCAAGGTAGGGGGGGGGGCATCGTCCTATACACAGTTTGTACCGCACAAGATAATCTACCAAGGTAGGGGGGGGGCATCGCCCTATACACAGTTTGTACTGCACAAGATAATCCACCAAGGGATGGGGAGGCATCGCCCTATACACAGTATGTACTGCACAAGATAATCCACCAAGGAAGGGGGCATCGCCCTATACACAGTTTGTACTGCACAAGATAATCCACCAAGGGAGGGGGGCATCGCTCTATACACAGTTTGTACTGCACAAGATAATCCACCAAGGGAGGGGGGCATCGCTCTATACACAGTTTGTACCGCACAAGATAATCCACCAAGGGAGGGGGGCATCGCCCTATACACAGTTTGTACTGCACAAGATAATCCACCAAGGGAGGGGGGCATCGCTCTATACACAGTTTGTACTGCACAAGATAATCCACCAAGGGAGGGGGGCATCGCTCTATACACAGTTTGTACTGCACAAGATAATCCACCAAGGGAGGGGGCATCGCCCTATACACAGTTTGTACTGCACAAGATAATCCACCAAGGGAGGGGGGCATCGCCCTATACACAGTTTGTACTGCACAAGATAATCCACCAAGGGAGGGGGGCATCGCTCTATACACAGTTTGTACTGCACAAGATGATCCACCAAGGGAGTGTTTCAATGACTAACTATTTCAAAATATGCGGTAGACCATGTCCACACTGTACTTGAAATAACAAACTGAAGGTAGTTTCAAAAGATCCAAAGAAGAAAAACTTTATTTTCTTTCCACGAGACGACGTTGTTTAAATAACTGTATAACTTCATAACCGGCGGAACTTGCAACAACCACGGCAGAGATTTTGAAACGACCGTTGGAGGAAACGACTTTGTTGTCAACAAGATATGTTAGTGTTCATTCAGAATAGCTAGTGGACCACCATCCATATTTGTAATGACAGACAGCAATAGCGCGATGCCTAGCCCCAAACTACAACAAAGCTTAACGTGGGTCATCACAGACATTTGCTTACAAGACGTCTTAGGCCGGGACAGTTTGTTTAGTAAAGCTCTGTGCATCGGGCCTCGAATATGTTCATGTCATAACAAGAAGAGTGATTCTCCAGACCAAGAAGAAAGACTTACAATAACTGGGTTTTGTCCACATCGACCAGGAGCCTGTTTCGTCCACAACCGTACTGCCATACATTGCGAAGTGCGTGATCGGAGTGTGTGCATGTGTCTGAGGTCTAGATGAACATTTCTCTAGAAAACAAAAGTGTAATTCGCAATAGGAGAGGACTATTTACTTCTTATTCAGAATATTTCCTGTGTCTAATATTTACTAAGACCAAAGTCTACTTCATGGTAATAATGACTGGTTGCTTATGTATGTTTTTCAATTTTATGTGTGTTTATTATTTGCAAACATTCAATTTGATCTCGTGTCCGAGTGTTCAAAACGTCGACAGCTATATGGCTTCACTCCCTTACAATAGGCTACCGGCACGGGAATTTTGAAACATTGTTGTTTTTATTATATAAAACGAGCACAGCAAACAGTCCAGAGCGTGACCAACAAACCCTGAATGCGGTACTGTGGATTGCAAAAGGAAAGCGATACTGTGCCTGTAGTCTAAAGTCGCGCTCAGTGGCTGCATAAAGACCCCTCTCATAGCGAAGCCCGTGGTGTTATCATGGCCCTCAACGACTATTTAAGTTGCCGAATCAATAACGTCGACTGATAACCTCTTCTATGATCATGCTATCTCGAGTCAAAGTTTGAGAGAAGACAGAAAGACTTGAGACTCATTTAAAAAGATACACGTTTCCCCGCAGGAAAATATTTGAATGGGTCGGCACCGCGGGATAGAAAAAATATTAAATGGTTTGCTGGTACATTTGATTTTGGAATAACAACGATGGCTGTGCCAGCTCACAGGGTCTGTGTTATGTTTAACAGGGTTTCGTCTCCTCTCTCTCACTATGTTGGATGAGGATGCTCTGTGTTCCCACAATCAAGTGTTTTGAATGACTGCAGGCTTTGTATAGGTAAGGTACTGTTTGCTTTGTTGGTTGTTCAGTACGCTTAGTGTCATTATTATAATCGCAGCTCAAGAGCGCCTCAAGGCGCTGAAAATCCTATGTTCCTATTTAAAAAGACTTGGTAAATACCCCCAGTGTGGGTTCCGGGGGTTTCAGTATAAATAGTATCCCCACTTTCTGGAAATTTAGTGCTTTAAATTCCCACTGTCGCTGTCTTTCTCCTTTGTTCTTTCTCATTCCTACTCTGTTCTATCAATCTACTATACTATTTTCTTCTTCGCTAGACAAGTCACCTACCTTTTTTTCTCGAAAACTCTTCCGGGACATAACTCCTCATTTGTGTGTGATGTCTGTTGGAACAGCTTGGGAGTATTGGACGCTTTCTGCCAAGTGGTCACTGGGGCTTCCTATGATGTTATTATTTGGCAATGTATGCATTTTATATGTATGTGTTTGTTGATATTTTATAATGATTTTTGTATTCCCTTTTGTTTTTGTAAACTGGGGTTCGATAAATTAGAGTATAGCATCAGCGTCCCCTGCGTGGATGTCTTTAGTGTAAAGTGACCGGATGGTGGATTGCCCTCAGTGTTACCACTAGGGTTGTTTCGGCAGATCTTTTATGCGGATTAGGGGCGAGTCCTCTTTCAGCGAAGTTGTGGTCTTGATTTGTTGGTCCTGAGTCGGCTCTTTGCAGTTTGCTGGACCCTGTAAGCAATCAAATACTAAACCAAACTAAACTTGGTAAATGTTATTAGTATATGCTTATATTACATCTTCTTGTTGTTGGTTATTACAATTATTGTTTGTTATTATAATTGTTACAGTTACAGTTACAGTTGGTTACAGTTGTTGTTGTTCTTCAAATCGTTGTTCTTGCTGTTGTTATTTGTCACGTCACCCGAGTGGGATCAGTTACATTACATTACATTAGAGTGGGATCAGTTACATTACATTACATTAGAGTGGGATCAGTTACATTACATTACATTAGAGTGGGATCAGTTACATTACATTACATTAGAGTGGGATCAGTTACATTACATTACATTACATTAGAGTGGGATCAGTTACATTACATTACATTAGAGTGGGATCAGTTACATTACATTACATTACATTAGAGTGGGATCAGTTACATTATATTACATTAGAGTAGGATCAGTTACATTACACTACATTAGAGTGGGATCAGTTACATTACACTACATTAGAGTGGGATCAGTTACATTACATTACATTACATTAGAGTGGGATCAGTTACATTACATTACATTACATTAGAGTGGGATCAGTTACATTACACTACATTAGAGTGGGATCAGTTACATTACACTACATTAGAGTGGGATCAGTTACATTATATTACATTAGAGTGGGATCAGTTACATTACATTAGAGTGGGATCAGTTACATTACATTACATTACATTACATTAGAGTGGGATCAGTTACATTACATTACATTAGAGTGGGATCAGTTACATTACATTAGAGTGGGATCAGTTACATTACATTAGAGTGGGATCAGTTACATTACATTACATTAGAGTGGGATCAGCGACTTCAGCCCAACAGCGAGTGACGGGATAACAACTCAAACTAAAAACACTAACACAAATGCCAGATGAACATTTACACTCTTTTATTCAACACACAACCACACAGCAAAATGGGGAATTTAACCCTACCTCAACCCTTAACCAGTGCCACAACCCCAACAATTAACCAACAATTGTCTAATCCGTAACCCCGATAATTGACGGAACAGGTCTTGCTGCAGTAAGCATCGGCTCAAGGCGAAGACGATGATCTTGTTAACTTTCCTGTAATCGATGCATTCTCTGTTTGCTCCGGCATTCTTCACGACCACGACAGGGGACGCGTAGGGGGAAACTGGACTCCTTGATGATGTCCATCTTCAACATCTCTTCGATGTCTTTCTTCAAGGATTCGCGGGCCTTGAAAGGGATCGGGAAGGGTTTGGATCGAACGGGAATGTCCGAAGTTAGGTAGACTTCATGTTCGACCAAAGTCGTGGATCCTGGGACATCACGGAAACTATGGGTAAACTCACCCATAAGGTCCTTGAGCTCCATTTTTTGACCTTCCGTCAGGCTTGGTCCTAGCTTAACGTCATCGATGCCTTCTTTGTTGCGGAAGTCTCCAAGTTCAACAGTTCCTCGCTGTCAAAGCTGTCGTCAATCTCTTCTGTTGCTGCGTGCACAGTCTTGTGCTGGCCTTTCCATGTACAGTTGGCGGGGCATATTTTGGAATGCTGGACGACCTTCAACTGTTGTGTAGCTATTAGATCTTCACTGACGATGATCCCACTGCAGCCCGAGTCTCTTAGGACAGTCACTTCATGATTTGTCAAAGCTGTGATGGGGACGACGGGGATGGATTTCCCGTTGGCAGGAGAAGTTGGTCATCGGTCATGCAATCTGTAGCTATGCGATCTGTCTTACTCGGAAGAATGACGCGCCCGCCGCACACTTGATGGTAAGAGCTATTAGTTTCCCGGCGATTAAAGAAACGCCTCCGTCGGCTGCCCGCCGCTGCATTGTCCGTATTGCCCTGCTGTCCGCTACTTTTGTTTTGAGGACAGTTAGCAGCTCTGTGGTCTGTGGCGTTGCAGGTGAAACAGCCTCTTGATTGCCCTTCCCTAGAAGGTGGCGTAGAGTCTGTCTGTCCATGGCTCGTATTGCTCTCCTGGTTCTGGTTCCCTGGTTTCCAGTCTTCTGAAAATGTTTCGTCGCCTTGGGTGGCCTCAGGGTCTTCCCGTGAACGATGAGATATATTTCAGCAGATTCAGCAAAGTCTTTCAGCGTTTGAAGCTGTTGCATTTGTAAGTGGGTCGCCAGGTCCTAAGAGCAGGCATTAAGGAATTGCTTTTTCACGATCAGGTCACGCAGACTATCGTAAGTCTCCCTTTTGCCTGATAATTCCACCCACTTCTGTAGATATGACGACAGGCGCTCCACAAACTGCTTTGGCGTCTCGTCTGACAGAGGCCTGTTATCGTGCGCGTCTCAATCGTACCAAACATAAATAAGAAGGTTTCGTTTTCCACCGGTTCTGCTTTGTGACTTTGTTTTGACACCTTCTGGCAAGCTTGCAACATCTTTTAGACATGATCTTCATCTTGTTAGCGTTTTGGTCACTGGACATAGTAGAGTGTTCATTATTGATTTTGCCACGTCGTGCTACTGATCGCGATACGCAAAACCCATGGATTGAATTGAAGCTGAGGTATTTGCTGATGTGATAACTTGCTTGTTGTACTTACTGATATACACGTGTACTTTGATCTTGATACAACGCACCTACAGCCGTCATCCACTTATTGGAGGAGGAGGAAGAGAAGAAGGAGAAGAAGAAGAAGAAGAAGAAGAAGAAGAAGAAGAAGAAGAAGAAGAAGAGGGTGAAGAGAGAAACAAAAACGAAGAGAAAAAGAAAAGAAATAAAAAGAGAAATAGGGTCTATGAACTCAGAGAAAGAGTGAATTTCCAGTTGAGTGACCGCCCAACAGCTTTTCCCATTACGGTCATTGCTGAGCACCTTGGTCTTTGAGCATCATCAGTGATACAGCAGCCACACTAATAATAATAATAATAATAATAATAATAATAATAATAATAATAAGAAGAAGAAGAAGAAGAAGAAGAAGAAGAAGAAGAAGAAGAAGAAGAAGAAGACAGGATGGTGTCACGTGCTTTTTCTGCAACCGAACTGTGAAGAGAGCGTATTACAGAGATCGGACTAGGATTTTTTGTTTTAATTTTACATTGACTGCATCCAATAACATTATTGAATGGAGGGAGGAAACCGGGGTACCCGACGAAAAACCTCAGTTGCGTAAGTTCGACTTATGCGAGGTTTGAACCCGCGACCTTCGGCATAGGAAACTAGCACTCTGTCCACTGTGCTACCTAGCCAGCCCAAGTGAAAGTCTCGTTCACCTGCCCTATAGTCCACTGTGCTACCTAGCCAGCCCAAGTGAAAGTCTCGTTCACCTGCCCTATAGTCCACTGTGCTACCTGGCCAGCCCAAGTGAAAGCCTCGTTCACCTGCCCTATATTCCACTGTGCTACCTAGCCAGCCCAAGTGAAAGCCTCCTTCACTTGCCCTATAGTCCACTGTGCTACCTAGCCAGCCCAAGTGAAAGTCTCGTTCACCTGCCCTATAGTCCACTGTGCTACCTGGCCAGCCCAAGTGAAAGCCTCGTTCACCTGCCCTATATTCCACTGTGCTACCTAGCCAGCCCAAGTGAAAGCCTCCTTCACTTGCCCTATAGTCCACTGTGCTACCTAGCCAGCCCAAGTGAAAGCCTCGTTCACTTGCCCTATAGTCCACTGTGCTACCTAGCCAGCCCAAGTGAAAGTCTCGTTCACTTGCCCTATAGTCCACTGTGCTACCTAGCCAGCCCAAGTGAAAGCCTCGTTCACCTGCCCTATAGTCCACTGTGCTACCTAGCCAGTCCAAGTGAAAGTCTCGTTCACCTGCCCTATAGTCCACTGTGCTACCTAGTCGGGGTAGTATATCGCACTGCTACTGTCTATGTCAACCTAATAGGGGTAGTATATCCTACTGCTACTAAGTCAACCTAATAGGGGTAGTATATCCTACTGCTACTAAGTAAACCTAATATGGGTAGTATATCCTACTGCTACTGTCTAAGTCAACCTACTAGGGGTAGTATATCCTACTGCTACTGTCTATGTGAAACTAATAGGGGTAGTATCATCTACTGCTAGTGTCTATGTGAAACTAATAGGTGTAGTATCATCAACTGCTACTGTCTATATGAACTTAATAGGGGTAGGACATTCTACTGCTACTGTCTGTGTGAACCTAATAGGGGTAGTATCATCTACTGCTACTGTCTATCCTATACTATCCCGTAACTCGAAGGTCGTTGGGGCACCACAGACGACCGTTTAACCAGCGTATTCCATCTTTCCCTGTCCTCAGCAACCCTCATGGCTTCGCTCAGTGTCAAGCCAGTCCATTCTCGAATGTTGTCCTCCCACCTCTTTTTCTGTTTCCCTCTTCTTCTGCCTCCTTGCATCATGCCTTGCAGGATGGTCTTTGCAAGGCCTGATACTGCTACTGTCTATGCGAACCTAATAGGGGTGGGATAGGGTCTGTAGTACGAACCTAACAAGACATTCCCCCACCAACATTCCGAGCAGCTTTGTTATGGATCCTTCCTCTTAACGTATATATGTTAACAGACTCCATTTTATGTGACATGGAAGCGTTCTTACTTTAATTGACCACTGTGGCCCTGACCTTGAATTTTGTAATGTTGCCTGTGCCTGTTTTTGGTTTCTATGACAACATTCTAGGCCTATATGTGATTAACAATCAAAAGGGTTTCATAATAAATTTAATCCTTGACCTTGAACAGTTTCCATAATAGTTCAATTATCCGTATTGCGATACATGCTTCTTTCCCCAATCTCTTTCGTCTCCTTTCTACGACGTCATCCAATTACGGTCAATGCTTCCTTTATGTTCACAAGAGACCCCGAGATGAACTTGTGGAGTTCTCAACGCGACGTTATTTACTACGGTGAACTTGACCTTGACGATTCCAAATGTAGGTACCCAATTTCACGTGTGGCTGGTTTTTTCTGTTGTTCTGTTCCTCGCTACACCTACATCCAATGACATTCTAGGCTTTCTTTACATTCTTAAGACTTCCAAGAAAGATTTGAGTTCTGCGACCTTGATCTTGAAGTTTGGCAAGTTCACCACCGATCTAGATAGTTTCATTGAACTTTTCAAAGGATTCAGTGTGGCAGAAATGGGGCAGTTGGAAAATTGGCAGTGAAACCCATCCCTCCATTGTCAATCTAAGCTGATACTTGCATAGAAAAAAGATAGGAAGTTGTTGTGTAAGTTGTTGTGTAAGTTGTTGTGTAAGTTGTTGTGCCTTTTTGAGATCTGGACAATTTCTGTCCTCGTCGTTCCCAGCCCAAAGGGAAAATGGTGAGATTTAGGGTCTGCTTTTTCTCAGTGGCCGATTTTGTTAAAACAGAATCCATTTTCTAGCCACCTGTTAGCATATAACGATTTTAAAAATATGCTTGCATTTTATGGGGACAAGAACGAATCTGATTCTGAAGTTCATATCAAAAGGGATTGATTGGGCTAAATTCCTCATTACCTTTCCCGGGTGGCGAGGAACAACGGGTGCCATGCTTTCTGTGTGAAAGAAAACCTGAGTTTTACACATAAAGATGACATACATGTCCAACACACAACGTATTCACAATCGTACACACACACACACACACACACACATACACACACACGCACACACTAGGCTAGGTAGAAACGCCTTTATTCTGACATACACTTGAACCTCTACGTACTTTCTTTTGACGGAACCCATATTTTGACGTCAAAACTTTGTTCCGTTAGGGTTAGGGTTGGGTTAAGGGTTAAGGTTATGGTTAGGGTTAGAGTTAGGGTTAACGATAGCTTCAAAAAATTGACAAATGTGCAAAAATGCCATAATAACGTAGAGTTTTATGAAAGTCATCACAACGGCATTTCTATCTCTGTGTGTGTGTGTCGTTTGTACCCTAGTGACTTGAAGAATTCCTATAATGCCTTTAGGACACAAAGGTTGTAGACCTATGTAGCAGAACAGAAGGAAATGCTGATGCCAAGCAAGATAGAGATACTCAAAGGAATAATTATGGAAGTATATTTGGGTAAAACAGAAAACTAAACACAACTACAATGGTGCAGTGAGGACTTGAATAGCTGTGAAAAATATACGGACTGATGAACAAGTAGTATCTTTCGCTGACTAGTTTTAACTCTGCGTGTTGACTATGGACTACTGGCGTAATAGTAGTAGTCAGTCTATTACTATTACCCAATCCACCATTTTTTACATAGTCCAAGTAGAGTCTTCTAATACAGCAATTTTTACACTACTCCATTAAAGAGCCATTTGACGGAGCCACACGCAAGTTTGTCAGTGTTTTAATACACCTTGGAACCAAGCTAGATAGCTAGGCAAAGTTTGACTGGGTCCAACTAACCACGCACATTTGGTCTAGAATACACCGAGTGTGAACATCAATGAACTCTTCACACAAAAAATGAACACCCTTCGATAGAATTCAAAGTCAATTTATCACAAACAGTTGAAAAAGAATTCTCTCATTGTTAAATTTTTAATCCGAATTTGTTGAATATGTGGAATTACGCCGAAAATGAGGCGAAACAGACCGTTTACGCCGACCATGGTATGCGCCGTACGGAACCACGTTGTTTAACTATTATTATGTCTCAGATGTGCTGTATTAACCATTGATATTATTAATTCTGTATGTTTGAATTATTGTAGATTTATATATGTATATGAAGTTTGATGTGTTTTCTGTATGTATAGAGAATGTTAGTTAGTGAGATTCCACTTTGTTGTCGCTTTATGATGTGGAGCTATCAAACATTTGAGAGGTTTGCAGATTATTCAGGGTTCGTGCAATTTAGTCTCTTATATTACAGACGAGCAGGCGAGCTATCCCGAGCTATCCCGAGCTGCTACCCACTCCACAGACAGAAACGACTAGTTGGTTGAGGAACCTCTACCGCACAAGACGGAACGAGCGACCCGGTAAAACACCCTGTCAGACCCCACAGCGTGGCAAGGGAACCCAACTACACAACGACAAAGGTGTACCAGAAGCTACCTCACAGAAGGACTTCGCACGCACCATCTAGCAGTTAAGTGAACACGCCAAGGTGCACTTAAACTGATCATAGCAGGACCACAGTAGTCCAACTCTCCAGAAACTGTAACACGGACCACAGTAGTCCAAATCTACATGAGATATACTAGCAAGTGCCCGATGAAGATAGAACAGCTGCATAGACTATCAGCGATCGAACTATTAGCAGTAACTGAGACATTTTAAGTTAGATTAGTACTTAGAGAATCTTGTATAGAGTAGAAGAAATAAATGTGTGATTTTAACTGTTATCAAGTGGCTGGACTACATATGATTCATAGCCGTGTGAAAGCTAGTGTGACAGTAATCTTTTACCATTTTTCTATCTATTTCTGTATCCCAACCTTAACACAGAACGAGCTAAACAAATAAATTTATTAAAGTAATTCATAGGGTGACGTACTAGCCGTTCCCACCGAATAAACGTGAGGGTCCATAATTCCATTGTGCAGAGCCCATAAACCCCACGTGACTAGTAGTAGTAGTAGTAGTAGTAGTAGTAGTAGTAGTAGTAGTAGTAGTAGTAGTAGTAGTAGTGAGGGCACAATAGGCCGTTAAGCGTTTGCGAATGTCCTCTCTAGACTACTTTAATTACTGTATGGGTGTGTTTCCCATGCACATTTTCCTACAAAATCATTCATCATAGCTAAAGAAAAAAACAGCCACAAACCTTGCTAATTAAACAAACTGGTTTTTAAAACAAATTATGTTATGTGCCTTTTAACAAACACAACTTCTGATAAATCATTCCAAAAGATAGCTACTCTGTTAGAAAAAGAAACTCCCGTAGGTTAGTATTGCAGTGCTGTACAAAGTTTTTCCTCTAAGAATTTCGGGTTCTGTCACAAAACGGCGCAAAAAAGTCATTTCAATTTAGGTCCAATGCCATTTGTCGACTGGCCTACAAGGACTATTATAGATAAATAGACAGCTCAGAAGAGGGACGGAACAGAAAGGAGTTTGTGACGGTGGGTCTATTGTTGCTGGGCTCTGCACAATAGAATGCTATTACCCCCTCGTCTATCGTCTGCGGGGATCGGCTAGTGTAATCACCCTATGACTAATCTTAATACATTTATACGTTAAGCTAGGTCTGTGTGCGGATAGGGTTATAGAGATAGGGAAAAAATGGTAAAAGATTCACTGGCACACTAGCTCTCACACGGCTATGAAACATAGGTAGTCCAGCCACTCGTTAACAGTAAATATTACACATTTATTTCCTCTACTCTATACAAAATTCTCTAAACACTCTATTAACTTAAATGTCCAAATTTACTTCAGCTAGTTCGCTCCTTGATGGGTCTATGCTGCTACTGTTGTTGATATTTGCTACTCTCTCATCATTGGGCTATTTGTTCTAGTTTGCCTAATGTTTGTTTTCAGGAGAGTGGACTACCGCACAGTCCTTCTAGATCAGCGTTAGTGCAATTCTGCTTGCACTTAGCTGATGTGTTGAGGTGTGGTGATGGTGTCTCCTCCTTGGTTGTTGACTATCGGGCTATCGTAGCTCAGTGCTAGATGCTCCACTGCAGTCCGAATGTCAGGGTTGACTCTTAGTGGTTTATCCCTGCCTTGGACCAACTAGCCTGCTTGTCTGCAAAACATAAGACAAGTTTCTGCAACGCCTTGTATACAAAGGTTGTGCAGAGCGTCTCACTGATGGTAGAAACAGCCCTCAGTTGAGATCGCATCCACTTATACAAACAAGGGACGACAATCTTCTATGTCCGTGGTCCACTGGGATCTCCAATATAATTCCTATACATATACATATCATGGCTAAATTAAGCACATGGAGAAGTAATTAACAATATACACATTCTCCGGTACAGCCACTGGTTTGCAATAATACACATAGGAGAAACAACAGTTGGACAGTAGAGGCTACCTCGTGGTGCCGAAACCGGTCGCGTGTCTGCCACGTGGTCACGCTAAGTTTCACAAACATTCACAATGATAAAACATGGCAAGACTTCACAAATATAATCCAACAATAATATCAAAAATTTGCGATGGAACAAAACTTATCATTTACCTTTTTGCCAATGTCAGGCTGTGGCTATACTGCGATGAATGATTTTCACCCGTCACCTGCTTTAGTCTTTCTGAGAGAGATTTTTCCACGTGTCCACCGGGTGAGCGTTAGACAAAGAATGACTACCTAGCCTTGTGGTCAGCCAAAGCCCACGAAAATCTCGTGAGATCTCAGCGCCGTCTGTCGGGGGTTGGTGGCTATACGTCAGCGGGATGAGGTCACTGCCTACCTGAGCGAGAGTTAGCTTACACATGCTTAGCACACAACTGACTTGTGTCGTCTACTAACTTGTGTCGTCTGCTTACTTGTCTCGTCTGCTAGGCAGCGACTTTACGTTACCCAGGCCAAAGCAGGCTGAACTAGTTACGGCGAGAAGCCTTAGTACAGGGTCTAAATAGCCTCTTGTGACAGAGTTGAGTGTGGGGGGAGGGGGGGTTTGGAGGGGGAGGGGGGTGAACGGGATGAGAGAGTATTAGTGGCAGAGAGGTTTTGGACAGTGCAACCAGGACTATTGCACAACAAAATCAAGCTCTTTTGTAACAGTCAACAAGGAGTGCAGGCGACGAGAGAGGATGGTGTAGATAATGTGGGTGTGTGTGTGTGTGTGTGTGTGTGTGTGTGTGCAGGTAGAAAATACATTTGCGGGGAGAGTTGATTGTTTTATTAACGTCTTAGTTTTCAGAATTATTTTAAATATTTTATTATTTATCCGAGTATTTTAGCAGAGAGAGAGAGAGAGGGAGAGAGAGAGAGAGAGAGAGAGAGAGAGAGAGAGAGAGGTGATGGGAAGTTGCCAAAGTGAGACAGAAAGAGAGAGAGGGAGAGAGATATAACGAGAGAGAGAAAGAGAAACAGTTATAAAGGTGATGAAGAAGTTGCCAAAGAGAGACAGAAAGAGAGAGAGGGAGAGAGAGATAGAAAGAGAGAGAGGGAGAGAGAGATATAAAGAGAGAGATACAGAGAGAGAGACAGAGATAAAGGTGATGAAGAAGTTGCCAAAGAGAGACAGAGAGGATGGTATTCCACATCCTCTTCCGCCTGCTTCAGCCCCTTCCCTCCCCCTTTAACACTCCCACGCACTGACCCCCAATAGCATTCTCTCCTTTCCCGTGTTCCCACGCAGCACTTCATCGAGCCCTGAAGCTAGGCGGCGTAGCAACATCTTGGTTAGCTATTTTGTTATCAACGACGTCTCTCCCTCTTTGTACTAAATCGAGCCGACTGGCCCAGTGGTGCTGTGCAATGACCTCGCCTGACCTGTAGGAAACTCGGGTTCCATTGTCCGTGGCGACGTGACTCGACTTTCTGTAATGATTCTTTGTGCGATGATTTATTTCTGGTTGCCGGATGTGATGGATAAAAATAACCCAGGATTGTAAGCAGATCAAGGCACATGAAAAAACAGGGTGCTAATTATAGCCAACAGACGCTTGGTTTGATCTGACTGCTCTTTGCAACACAAATGGGCGACTAAGCAAAGCTATCCTATCCTATCCTATTCCGTAACTCGAAGGTCATTGGGGCACCACAGATAACCGTTTAACCAACGTACTCCATCTTTCTCTGTCCTTAGCAACTCTCATGACTTCGCTCAGTGTCAAGCCAGTGCATTCTCAAATGTTATCCTCCCACCTATTTTTCCGACTCTCGCTTCTTCTGCCTCCTTGCACCGTGCCTTGCAGGATGGTATTTGCAAGGCCTGATGCTCTGCTGACGTGGCCATACCATCGGAGTTTCCGTTTTTTTCACCATTGTGAGCAGGTCATCGTGTTGTCCAATGGCTTGTGTGATGGTCTGTCGGACTTCGTCGTTGGTGATGTGCTGGGTATAGGAATTACCCAGAAGTCTTCTGTAGCACTTTATCTCCATGCTTTGTATTCTTCCTTGTAGATATGCTGTGAGGGTCCATGTTTCGCAAGTGTATAGGAAGATGGAGATGACAAGGGAGCGCAGTAGCCTTACCTTGGAACTTAGGATGATGCATGGTCCTGTCTTTTCAAATAGGCCTTGTGAAGGCAGCAGTTGTTTGCGCGATCCTGGAGAGGACTTCCTATCGGGACCCATTGTCTGATACAATGGCTCCTAAATATTTGAAGTTATGCACTGTGTTGAGGGGTAGGTCTCGGACTTTGATGTCCGTGTTGATACCATTGGTGTTGTTTTCATTGTGTTTTTGTGAATAAAGATTTCTTGACTTGTTGCTGCCAATGAACGCTAGGCCTGACGTCTTGTTGAAGAACATTTTACGATCGACGCCAATCTCAGTCTTACTGCATTAACTGGGAAGTCATTGTCGCGCTTGTTAGGCCACTCCAAGATAATTATCCACGTGGTTTCTAATGACATCCACTCGTCCTTGGCCATAACGATTGGACAGTGTCCAGGCCAGGCTAACTGGACAGACGTACAACATACTTTGACCGGTTACGACTTGGGTAATTAACCTCCTAGGGAAAAAATGTGCCGAGGTCAAGGAGAAGTCAAGGAGAGATTGATTCAAACGGTTTGGGGATTAGGAAAAAACAAGTGTCTGTAAAACACGGACAGGGAGTTGTCTCGCTAAGGAGTTAAGGACAGTGTAGTATTTGATGTGAAGGAGTTGGAACTAGAGTTAAGGACGGTGTAGTATTTGATGTGAAGGAGAAGTGCACTAGAGTTAAGGACAGTGTAGTATTTGATGTGAAGGAGTTGGAACTAGAGTTAAGGACGGTGTAGTATTTGATGTGAAGGGGAAGTGCACTAGAGTTAAGGACAGTGTAGTATTTGATGTGAAGGAGGTGGAACTAGAGTTAAGGACAGTGTAGTATTTGATGTGAAGGAGGTGGAACTAGAGTTAAGGACAGTGTAGTATTTGATGTGAAGGAGTTGGAACTAGAGTTAAGGACGGTGTAGTATTTGATGTGAAGGGGAAGTGCACTAGAGTTAAGGACAGTGTAGTATTTGATGTGAAGGGGAAGTGCACTAGAGTTAAGGACAGTGTAGTATTTGATGTGAAGGAGGTGGAACTAGAGTTAAGGACGGTGTAGTATTTGATGTGAAGGAGTTGGAACTAGAGTTAAGGACAGTGTAGTATTTGATGTGAAGGAGGTGGAATTAGAGTTAAGGACAGTGTAGTATTTGATGTGAAGGAGAAGTGCACTAGAGTTAAGGACAGTGTAGTATTTGATGTGAAGGAGGTGGAACTAGAGTTAAGGACGGTGTAGTATTTGATGTGAAGGAGGTGGAACTAGAGTTAAGGACGGTGTAGTATTTGATGTGAAGGAGGTGGAACTAGAGTTAAGGACATGTAGTATTTGATGTGAAGGAGAAGTGCACTAGAGTTAAGGACATGTAGTATTTGATGTGAAGGAGAAGTGCACTAGAGTTAAGGACAGTGTAGTATTTGATGTGAAAAAGGTGGAACTAGAGTTAAGGACGGTGTAGTATTTGATGTGAAGGAGGTGGAATTAGAGTTAAGGACAGTGTAGTATTTGATGTGAAGGAGAAGTGCACCAGAGTTAAGGACAGTGTAGTATTTGATGTGAAGGGGAAGTGCACTAGAGTTAAGGACAGTGTAGTATTTGATGTGAAGGGGAAGTGCACTAGAGTTAAGGACAGTGTAGTATTTGATGTGAAGGGGAAGTGCACTAGAGTTAAGGACAGTGTAGTATTTGATGTGAAGGGGAAGTGCACTAGAGTTAAGGACAGTGTAGTATTTGATGTGAAGGGGAAGTGCACTAGAGTTAAGGACATGTAGTATTTGATGTGAAGGAGAAGTGCACTAGAGTTAAGGACATGTAGTATTTGATGTGAAGGAGAAGTGCACTAGAGTTAAGGACATGTAGTATTTGATGTGAAGGAGAAGTGCACTAGAGTTAAGGACAGTGTAGTATTTGATGTGAAGGAGGTGGAACTAGAGTTAAGAACAGTGTGGTATTTGATATGAAGGAGGTGGAACTAGAGTTAAGAACAGTGTAGTATTTGATGTGAAGGAGGTGGAACTAGAGTTAAGAACAGTGTAGTATTTGATGTGAAGGAGGTGGAACTAGAGTTAAGGACAGTGTAGTATTTGATATGAATGAGGTGGAACTAGAGTTAAGGACAGTGTAGTATTTGATGTGAAGGAGGTGGAACTAGAGTTAAGAACAGTGTGGTATTTGATATGAAGGAGGTGGAACTAGAGTAAGGACAGTGTAGTATTTGATGTGAAGGAGGTGGAACTAGAGTTAAGAACAGTGTGGTATTTGATATGAAGGAGGTGGAACTAGAGTTAAGAACAGTGTGGTATTTGATATGAAGGAGCTGGAATTAGAGTTAAGGACAGTGTAGTATTTGATGTGAAGGAGGTGGAACTAGAGTTAAGGACAGTGTAGTATTTGATATGAAGGAGGTGGAACTAGAGTTAAGGACATGTAGTATTTGATGTGAAGGAGAAGTGCACTAGAGTTAAGGACATGTAGTATTTGATGTGAAGGAGAAGTGCACTAGAGTTAAGGACATGTAGTATTTGATGTGAAGGGGAAGTGCACTAGAGTTAAGGACAGTGTAGTATTTGATGTGAAGGGGAAGTGCACTAGAGTTAAGGACATGTAGTATTTGATGTGAAGGAGAAGTGCACTAGAGTTAAGGACATGTAGTATTTGATGTGAAGGAGAAGTGCACTAGAGTTAAGGACATGTAGTATTTGATGTGAAGGAGAAGTGCACTAGAGTTAAGGACAGTGTAGTATTTGATGTGAAGGAGGTGGAACTAGAGTTAAGAACAGTGTGGTATTTGATATGAAGGAGGTGGAACTAGAGTTAAGGACAGTGTAGTATTTGATGTGAAGGAGGTGGAACTAGAGTTAAGAACAGTGTAGTATTTGATGTGAAGGAGGTGGAACTAGAGTTAAGGACAGATTAGTATTTGATGTGAAGGAGGTGGAACTAGAGTTAAGGACAGTGTAGTATTTGATGTGAAGGAGGTGGAACTAGAGTTAAGGACAGTGTAGTATTTGATGTGAAGGAGGTGGAACTAGAGTTAAGGACAGTGTAGTATTTGATGTGAAGGAGGTGGAACTAGAGTTAAGAACAGTGTGGTATTTGATATGAAGGAGGTGGAACTAGAGTTAAGGACAGTGTAGTATTTGATGTGAAGGAGGTGGAACTAGAGTTAAGAACAGTGTGGTATTTGATGTGAAGGAGAAGTGCACTAGAGTTAAGGACAGTGTAGTATTTGATGTGAAGGAGGTGGAACTAGAGTTAAGAACAGTGTGGTATTTGATATGAAGGAGGTGGAACTAGAGTTAAGGACAGTGTAGTATTTGATGTGAAGGAGGTGGAACTAGAGTTAAGGACAGTGTAGTATTTGATGTGAAGGAGGTGGAACTAGAGTTAAGAACAGTGTGGTATTTGATATGAAGGAGGTGGAACTAGAGTTAAGGACAGTGTAGTATTTGATGTGAAGGAGATGGAACTAGAGTTAAGGACGGTGTAGTATTTGATGTGAAGGAGAAGTGCACTGACAGAACAGACACAATAAATATCTCAACTCGTGTGCTGATGGTTCTGTGGAGTACTTAGGCTGATGAGCAGACTATGAATGTGAACGTTACAAAAGTCGTTGTTTCTAAAAGCATGCTGGGTAAAACAGCAATACTGGAGTCTCGTGAGACGAGAACAGGAAATGCTATAAGTTTACTTTCGCTTTGGTGGACATTACAGACAACATCTTGGATTCTTAATAGTTGCTGTCCACCGGGGATTGAGGAAATGATTGTACAGATCTATCTCCCCCTCTCTGCTGCCATTGGTTTGAATTTGTGCAGTCAATAACAATAGACAGCACTTGCTGACAATCAATAGCAATAGACAGCACTTGCTGACAATCAATAGCAATAGACAGCACTTGCTGACAATCAATAGCAATAGACAGCACTTGCTGACAATCAATAGCAATAGACAGCACTTGCTGACAATCAATAGCAATAGACAGCACTTGCTGACAGTCAATAGCAATAGACAGCACGGCCGTTGTGTTCTGAGCACCTCACTGTATCAGCTGGGCTTGCTGACAGTCAATAGCAATAGACAGCACGGCCATTGTGTTGTGAGCTCCTCACTGTATCAGCTGGGCTTGCTGACAATCAATAGCAATAGACAGCACTTGTTGACAGTCAATAACAATAGACAGCACTTGTTGACAGTCAATAGCAATAGACAGCACTTGTTGACAGTCAATAACAATAGACAGCACTTGTTGACAGTCAATAGCAATAGACAGCACTTGCTGACAATCAATAGCAATAGACAGCACGGCCATTGTGTTCTGAGCTCCTCACTGTATCAGCTGGGCTTGCTGGCAGTCAAATGCCCGATTTCGTCTTCTCCTTCTCCTCCTCCCCATTTTTTTTCTTCTTTTTTGTTTCTTCTTTTTAGTGCAACGTCAACCCCACAGTGGGAAGGAGTAGAGGGGGCAGGGGTAAGCAAGTCCACAATGTACGTGTCTTGAAGACCGACCGCCGCTGTACATTCTCCAGGAAACCAATATTACTTTTAGAACTTTAGAACTCCCGCCGAGCACTGTCTTGATTCAAACAGTAAACCAAGCCGGGGGTGTGGAACGTCTTTCAGTGAACTGTTTTCCTGTAAGCCTCCCTTTCCTCATCCTTCCTTCCCTTCTTCTTCCTTTTCTCTCCTCCTCCTCCTTCCCCTCTTTCTTCTTTTCTTCATCTTGAGGTTGGCATTCGTGCTCTAAAGTCCAGATACTCAACGTTAATGTGTAGGGTTCAGGTGGGAAATCCCATTAGTTTTAGCAGCTGCTCCTGAACTAGGTTAATAATAATAATAATAATAATAATAATAATAATAATAATAATAATAATAATAATAATAATAATAATAATAATAACGAATACTAAACGCGCCTTATTCCAAATAATCAGACTCAAAACGCGGCGATCTGTAACTAACCCGTGACAAATTTAGCAGAACGTAATCATGTCATGTCATTTGAGAGTATAAAGTTTCCAAATGTTATATGATGATGGTGATGATGGTGATGATGGTGATGATGATATGATGATGATCATGATGATCATGATGATCATGATGATATGCTGTCTGTAGGTCTCTTTTATTTGCCTATAATCACTTCACCGACTTTCTAGCAAATTACTGTATTTGTATACAACAGCGACTAAGACTGAGTGAGCGATGAAACAGCATGTTGTTGTTGTTTTGTTGTTGTTGCTGTTGTTGTTAGGTTTTGTGACAATTAAGAATATGGGTACCCTGCTAAGGGGTCTAGCCACTGAGAGTTCAGTTAAACCCTCCTCAATCTGACGTTTAACCCGTGTGGTAGAAAATATAAGCCCCGTTGATTGTAGTCGCGTGTATAATATTTTACACCAACATGGTTATGCGGGGGTACAGGTTTTTATGATGTTAAAAAAAGTTTAAAATAATCACAATAATAATAAGGTGCTAGGCCCTAAAAACTACAGACTTCCAAAATATCATTCTGAAATGACTTCCAAAACCACGAATTGACCTTTTGACATCTAGCTTTTCTTGTAAAGGCCCCTTGTTATGGAACACTCTTTCTTTGGAACAAAACAAATTGCAATTATCATTAAATAGTTTCACGTACAAGTTGTACAACCTATTTGTTCCTAATTTGGAAAATCCTACATTATAACATGCATCATTTGATTTTCCTCTTTCACCACCACCCCCACCTCCCACCCTCCCTTAAGTCCCTCAAACCTATCTCTCTCTCTTTAGTGAATTAAATGGTTCCAGTTAAAAGTTTCATATTAGTTAAGTTAGTTATTTAATGTTTTTTTCCTTTAATGTTAAATCTATGTTTGTCTATGCATGAATGCGGATGTATGAAAAATCATTTTCTTCTCGTAATGAAATATTGAATCTGAATATCTTTCCGTCTCTGTCTGTCTGTCTGTCTGTCTGTCTGTCTGTCTCTCTCTCTCTCTCTCTCTCTCTCTCTCTCTCTCTCTCTCTCTCTCTCTCTCTCTCTCTCCCCTATATTTCAGACTAAGGAAAGGACAAAAAGTGAGAAGTTGGAGAAAGAGAGGATTATGAAGATACCATTCCCTGATATTAAAGATACTGACGCTCATGTCCTAGGCGGGTGAGTGGCAGTTACATAGATACGACGATGGAGGCGTTAGACGATGTGCCGTACAATGCAAGCTGGCGCCTCGGACGGCTTCAGTTACATTGTGTATCGACCAGTGCCTAGAGCAGCTCTTGAACTGGAAAAGCTCAGTATTAGAACATTAATAATAATAAACATCATCATCATCATAATCAGCATTATCACATTTATTGATGTAGTCACCACATCACGTTATGCTGAAATAACTAGGGAGGGAACTCTGCACCCGTTAAACAGAGAGCTTCAAATCACCCGTTTAGGACATGCGCGTCAGGATCTTTACATCCGTGCCATAGAATGCGTGCGAGCAAGGACTAAACTTCAGTTTATACTCTCATCTGAAGTAGTAGGGGTCATCTTGTCTACGTATCAGGGTCATGTTCGGCACTTCAAGCCGTCATCCGTGACATGTGGAACCATGGTCTGTCATGTTATGGCGTAACACGGAAGGCTTGAACTCTTTACCGTCGCATAACCAATGGACCCAACCACCGCGCCTTTACACACAACGATTAATAATACTGGACACTGTGTACGCCATTTTGGTCCTAACTCGGATTTAAAGCACCGCGATCTGTCCTCAACATATATGCTGACGTGTTGCACTCTTACAGGCACAACACAGACAGTCGTCAGTCAAACATGATTAAACAATCCTTTTCATTGAGAGCGGCACTATTTACCTGCTAGTTGAAAGTAGGTCTTAATGTTGTGACACTGATGTTTTGGAAGGGACTAGTAATGACACATGATGGAGGAACCCTTCTGTTGTTGCAGAGGTTGCTGACCTCAAAATTAAACTACGTAATTTGAACTCGTGGCGATGGATTATCTCCGCGGTTACACAGTGGTGTCGTATTTCTAAGTTGTTCAAAGTCCAAGTTGAGCTAGACCGCAGCAACAGCAGCAATAGGGGGTTGTGAGGTTCTGGTTTGTGTTTGTATTTTCAGATAATACAGATGATGCTTGGAAACAGTGGGGAATCAGGGCGAGTGAAATGTCAGTCTGTCTGTCGGTCGGCCTGTCTGTCTTTCTTTCTGCCTGTCTGTCTGCCTGTGGGTTGGTCGATCGGACCATTGGGCGCCATATTTCACATTCTTTTAGCGTGTTCAGATATTAACTCATTCGTCTAGGACATGCACGTCAGGGGCTTTAATTTTCTTGCGATGGAACGCATATGTGCGCAGGCTGGACCTCGGTTTATACTCTCGTCCAAAGAAGTAAATGTTAGTGGTCTCAGTAGTAGCCAGGCTACCTCCACTGTTATCGGTACTTCACAACAAGAGTGGTTACCTTAAGGGACACCCTGGATAATACTTTACAGCCTCACAGATTGTTTTTAACATTCGAAGTGAATGTTAACCCAAAGGAAAATAAGATTATACTCAGAAAAAATAACCTCTTTTAAAAGTACTGGAAAAAATCTATACATTTATTTTGGGTATGGACCTATTAATAGCACCATTAGCGTTTATTCTAAAAATAGCCCTGCAACGAAAGTGTGTATAGTAGGCACAGTTGTTTACATAACAAGGAAGAGACGCCTACAACTCCAAGCTTGGCGGTCGGTTTCCAGACGTCATGACAGATTGATGATGACACTTTTTTCTGCCAGCGTATGTGCGATCGGCCTGCATAATTTGTGGAGTGTTCAGGTACATGGTAAAATAGCTCTCGGCTTTGTGTACTCGTGCTTAATGTTTCCATGCTTTGTATTCTTAGTTGTAGGTCTGCTGTGAGGGTCCATGTTTTGTATTCTTGTTGTAGATCTGCTGTGAGGGTCCATGTTTTGCATTCTTCGTTGTAGATCTGCTGTTAGGGTCCATGTTTTGTATTCTTTGTTGTAGATCTGCTGTGAGGGTCCATGCTTTGTATTCTTTGTTGTAGATCTGCTGTGAGGGTCCATGTTTTGTATTCTTAGTTGTAGATCTGCTGTGAGGGTCCATGCTTTGTATTCTTTGTTGTAGATCTGCTGTGAGGGTCCATGTTTTGTATTCTTTGTTGTAGATCTGCTGTGAGGGTCCATGTTTTGTATTCTTTGTTGTAGATCTGCTGTGAGGGTCCGTGTTTCGCAAACCTATAGGAAGATGACAAGGGAGCGCAGCAACCTTACCTTGGAGTGTAGACTGATGCTCCTGTCTTTCTAAATGGGCTTCAATTTGTCAGGGAAGCAGTTGTTTGTGCGATCCTGGAGAGGACTTCCTTTTCGGGACCCATTGTCCGATACAATGGCTCCTAAATATTTGAAGTTGTGCACCGTGTTGGGCCTGGGGGATTGGCTTTGGACTTTGATGTTCGTGCTGATGCCATTGGTGCTGTTTGTTATCAGTTTGGTCTTCTCTGTACTTATTTCCATTCCGAAGGTTCTGGAGATGGTATCAAGCCTCTATACCAGCTGTTCAAGTTCTTGTTTCTCTCCAGCCAACCCATCAATGTCATCCGCAAAACGGAGGTTGGAGATTGCTCTACTTTCTATGCTGATTATTCGTTCAAGATCTGCAATGACATGTTACGCTCCAAAAAGATGTTGAAGAGTTTTGTGGAGATTAGGCATCCTTGACGCACGCCGATTGTTGCTCTGAACCAGTTCCCGATGGCGCTGTTGTGGAGGACTCCACTGCTTGGCTTTTGGGAGTGGGTTATGTAGGTTGAAGCTATGAAGTAAACTGCCCGGATAGGGGAGGAAAGGAGTGAGGTATCTATCTACTCTATTGAAACGTATTCAGTTGTTTTTAATGTTTTATGTTTTTGTTTAATTTGGATTGTTGGGGAGCGAGTCCTGGAGGTGTGGAAGGTAGGGAAGTCTGGAGGTGTGGGAAGGTAGGGTAGGGAAGTCTGGAGGTGTGGGAAGGTAGGGAAGTCTGGAGGTGTGGGAAGGTAGGGAAGTCTGGAGCTGTGGAAAGGTAGGGAAGTCTGGAGCTTTGGGAAGGTAGGGAAGTCTGCCCGATTTTTACGAAGTTTATGCTGATTGAACAACACGTACCAACGAAAATGTAGGAGGGAGTTTTATTTCCATTCAACACTCCTCTGCAAAGTGATGCGTCTTTGTGCATCGTTGATCATCCCATTTCATAGCCATTGAACGTCTTTCAATGCCCAGTCGTTGATAGATGTGCTGGCGGCTTTAAGTTAGTAGCATAGACCAGTGGTGGTGGAATCTTTGACGATGGCCGGTGAGTGACTGAACATTGGTAGGATGGTGCCAAGTGTGACAAATAATATATAACATAATAAAGGAGAAAACTAATCCCTCCAACAAATTGACCATTTTCTAACGCCACACCTGACTCTTGATTTTCAATCTTTTGACGGTGTCCTATGTCTTCCAGTGAATGATTGTGTTCGTGTCGGAGATATTGCAATTTTTAAATGTGTGCTTGTGTGAGGTAGAGAGGTGTATGTATGTATGTGTGTATGTATGTATTTATATATGTGTGTTGTGTTGTGTGTGTGTGTGTGTGTTTGTGTCAGACAGAGCAAGAGAAAGAGAGAGAGGGAGAGAGAGGGGGGGAGAGAGAAGGGTAGAGAGAGGGAGAGAGAGGAAGAGGGAGAGGGGGAGATAGAGGGGGAGAGAGAGGGGGAGAGAGAGGGGGAATGAGAGAGGGACAGAGAGAGAGAGACAGAGAGACAGGCAGAGAGAGAGGGGGACAGAAAGAGGGGGATAGAAGGGGGAGAGAGAGAGGGAGAGAGAGAGGGGGGGAGAGGGAGAGGGAGAGAAAGAAGGAGAAAGAGGGAGAAAGAGAGAGAGGGAGAGAGAGAGATGGAGAGAGAGAGGGAGAGAGAGAAAGAAGGAGAGAGAGGGAGAGAGAGCGGAAGAGAGAGGGAGAGAGAGAGGGAGAGAGAGAGGGGGGAGAGATTGAGAGAGAGAGGGAGATAGAGAGAGAGGAAGAGAGAGGGAGAGAGAGAGAGGGAGAGAGAGAGAGAGAGAGAGAGAGAGAGAGAGAGAGAGAGAGAGAGAGAGAGAGAGAGAGAGAAAAGTTTGTGAGGGAGAATGTGTGTGTGGGAGAAGAAGAGAAAGAAAGGGTGAATGAGACAGAGACAGACAGAGTGACAGACAAAGAGACAGAGAGGAGGGAACATAGAGGGGGTGGAGGAGAGAAAGGAAGCAGTAAAGAAGATCGGGGAAGTGTGAAATGGAACCGTCGCCTATTTTCTCTTCTTTTTCTGATCTCTTCCACTTTTTCGTCAACGCTTTTAGTTTCACTTTGTTTATGGTTCAAAAGCGCGATGCCAAAAGGGAACCTTTTTGTGGGTTTAGTTACCTTCTTCTTCTTCTTCTTCTTCTTCTTCTTCTTCTTCTTCTTCTTCTTCGTTTAGGACATGTTGTAAGACAAGGCTTTTGGGCCTAAAATCTATATCCTATTAAAAGTTAAAAGTTCAGTGTTCGAAAAGAGAAGAAGAAGAAAAGGAAGGAGAACAGAAAGATGAAAATAAGGAAAAAAAAGGAAGAAAAGAAAAAAGAAGAAGACAAATCTTTGAGAAGAGGGCGAAGCCAAGAAGAAAAAGACGAAGATTCAATTTTCACCGCCCGCGAGACCACATTAATTTTCTTACACCATCTCTCTCTCTCTCTCTCTCTCTCTCTCTCTCTCTCTCTCTCACTCTCTCTCTCTCTCTCTCTCTCTCTCTCTCTCTCTCTCTCTCTCTCTCTCTCTCTCCTCCCCTCCATCCCTCTCTCCTCCCCTGCATCCCTCTCTCTTAATTATATTGATTTCAGAAGAGCGATGTCAACACGAACCCTCCCATGTTTAAACGAATTGTTTCACTTTTATTTCTTTCGCCTTTATTTTCTTTTATTTCCTGTGGATTGTTCGTCGTGCGCTCGCACTTTCCTTTCTTTGTGTGTGCTCTTTTTCCCCTGTCCTAATTTATTTGTTTGTGTGTGTATAGACCTATATATACCTATATAGATATATTGTTTCCCAAGACTGGTCCTAGTCTTCGTGTTTAAATATTTCAAAGAGACAGAGTATTTTGCTCTTGAGGCAACTAGGACGTTGAAGGTGATCACTTTGTCAAGTTGTAATTTTGCAAATAAGAAGTGGCGTAGTTATGTTGTTCACAGTGTTACACGTTATTTATCAATAATGGATTCATTCCCGATGATTGAAGCTTGATATATGTAACTCGAATCCGTCTACCCGCGTAGCCTGTTCACTCAGTCACAAGGCAGGAGTCGTCGTACAAAGTTTTCCGACTTTATTTAGCAAACAACAACAACTGCACACATGACCGCTTTCCAAAAATCACTTCAAAAATCATGTTCACAAGCAGACAATGCATTACTTATATAGCCTTTCTGCAATCGAGATAAACTTCGAACATTCCAGAATGACGCAATAACACCCAATCAAAATAAAACTCGTCACCGGAACTAGTCACTGTCTTACATCAAAGAACATTCCTCGGTTTAGAAGAATCGCTTAGAAATTAAGAGGCAGATCTGGACACGTCGATCAATAATAAACAAGTATTTCCAGAAAATTCTCAACAATACCGACCGACGAAAATTAACATTTTACAAAGCTTCTTCTAACAACAGCACAAAATCAAATCAAAGTTAACTACACGCTCTCATTGCATGATTTGCAAAATAAGTTGCTCGGAACTATCGTGAGCGTCTCAATGGTAACACACAGATTTCTGGTGTGTTTCTCTTCAACGCGTTTCCACAAATATGTAAGCACTGTTCACCGCATCGTCCATCATTCCATGCTATAGTCAATGTCTAATCGTTGATATGTGTGATGACGGCTTAAAGGTTTCATTCAACGAATGGAAAGATTTTGTGAGACCAAAGAACTACAGGGTGGTTGAAAAGTAACTCCCTATACAACATGGCTGACAACCTTTTAAAACAGAGCTGTATTTACATGAAACGAACATTGTTTTGATCCTGACAGTGGTAGAATGTAACAACATATCTCTGATTTCATATCGATATATCACAGTGACCAGAGCAGGCCACAATGGTCCTTCTTCTGACATTTTGTCTGATGTTATCGTATGTCGTAAGTCGTACGTCAGTTGAGCTTCGTCACAGAGGCCATTATTGGCTGTTCTCGTTACAATGAGCTGAAATCAGAGATCCGCATTG
>CM072515.1:79930712-79938212 GCA_036898135.1 Oncomelania hupensis
AAACGCGCTGTAAAGAAACAATTTATTTCATGCGTGTCTGAAAGGTAAGCTACTCTACCCTTTTTGTGTTGATGATATGGATGGTTTCCCGTTAGACACGTTGCGCGTTTAATAATAAATA
The DNA here is from genome assembly GCA_036898135.1 of Oncomelania hupensis. Classification (NCBI taxonomy): domain Eukaryota; kingdom Metazoa; phylum Mollusca; class Gastropoda; order Littorinimorpha; family Pomatiopsidae; genus Oncomelania; species Oncomelania hupensis. Next base: position 79,930,834 of record CM072515.1, read on the forward strand.
ATAATATTTATTAGATGCTTTTCTTAGAGTGGAACAGTTGAAAACGTTCTATCACGCAGTCACCCACTCGTTGAACACTAGTAATAATTTTACACGAAGGGAGGCCTCGGGGGAGGACCGGTAGACTCATTTAAGTAGGCTACCCAATCTCAGTAGAGCCTCCGCGTGAACAACGACTGAAAAACACCATCAGTATTTACGTTTTTCCCATGCTCCTCCTCACTGAACAATGTTTTCGCTCTGAACTATGTATTTCAGTACGCACTGTAGCACTAGGAGATTGCAAATGGACGGCTGTCATTGCAGTCGGGGCTATATACTGTATAGCCAATCGTTCTGCACTGAGCAGCCTTCGTCATGTGTCCGATTAAAAGTCACAACTTTTAGAACGCCATCAATTGTCACGCCGTGTATTCGTAATTTCAGAGTTGTTCAACCGTACTGTGCCAGACATACAAACGTGCTGATCACATAAAACAAGATATACAATTGCAACAACCTGAGAATCTTCTTCTTCTTCTTCTTCTTCTTCTTCTTCTTCTTCTTCTTCTTCTTCTTCTTCTTCTTCTTCTTCTTCTTCTTCTTCTTCTTCTTCTTCTACTTCTTCTTATCCTTTTTCATCTGTTGCCTGTTTATGAACTGGATGGGTGACCATCGATACAGCTGTGGCAGCGTGACTCCTGATCTGTTCTATCTTCAAACTGCCTAAACGGCCTCACTCTTTGTGTGCGTCTCCCTCTCTCTCCCTCCCTCTCCCTCTGTGTGTGTCTGTGTGCGTGCGTCTGCGTGAGGAGTCGCTTACATTTGTACTGTCCCTCCCCCGAGGCCTCCCTTGATGTATTGCCTGCGCGAGGGAACGCTTTGAACTGTTTCTCTCGAGGAATAGCACCTTATAAATATCATCGCCACTATTATTAAAAGCGCAGCATATCTAAAGGGAAACCATCCATATCATCAACACACAAAATGGAAGAGTAGCTTCCCTTTCAGACACACATTAAATGAATTGTTTTCGTACAGCGCATGTATCGACCTAAAGAACTACTCACGTGCAGAAACTAGAGCAGATTTATAGCCTGTGCATTTTTATGACGATATTAGAAGTTGAAACCATTTAAAACTGGTATTATCTGGGTCAGGCGTCTTCGTGGATAAGGAGATGTTTGATACAGTTTAGCAAAGCCATAGGACGGGCACTGACCTTGTGCCTAAGTGTGGTGACCAAGTTGTTTTATGGGGTCGTGTGCCATCGCCCTATTAGCATAACGGCCTGCCAGACGAGATGATGGTAATGCACCAAGCCTGCAGTTCCAGAGTGTAGCTTCAATGATTATCAGGAATCACCCTGTCCATTTGCAGAACGTAGAGAGCCCTTCCTGCGTCCCATCTTCCAAGCCATTCAAGCTCATTTTATTGACCTTTTCAGTAGACCAATTTACACTTAATATAGGTCCAGCAAGTTGGCCTTGGAATCGAACTCTCCACCCCTGAAAGATTAACTGTTGGAGCTCAACCCATGAACGACATTTGAGCGGGAGATACTACTGGCAAAGCCTAACTAGTGGAGCTCATTATTTAGAAGACATTAAGACCTCTCCAATGTGTAGAACTTCATCTTATCAACGGGAGATAATATTGGCAAAGCTAGTGTAGCTCGTTATTTAGAAGACATTAAGATATCGTCAATGTTGAGTACTTCATCTTTGTATACCATTGACAGATGGACGAAAGGAGGATGATTAGGAGAGAGAGAGAGAGAGAGAGAGAGAGAGAGAGAGAGAGAGAGAGAGAGAGAGAGAGAGAAAGGCAGAGACTGAGAGAGAGAGACAGGGAGAGAGGGAGAGGGAGGGAGAGAGAGAATACAATATTCACCACACATGATGAGAAGAAGAAGAAGGGAAAAGTAGAAGAAAAACAGGAAAAAAAGAAGATCAAGAAGAACAAGAAAAAGAAGATGATGATGAAAGAAGATGAAGAGGAACAAATGCGGAAATGGCCTCTAGCTGAGAAGAACATTAACAACAATAAATTGTAAACGCGTGCTTGCGCATGTTCCGTTTGACCTGCTACACAAACATATTCACACACCAACACGCACCACGCGTGTTATACACACACAAACACACACACACACACACACAAACACACACCCACAAACACACCCACAAACACACACAAACACACGCGCGCAGCCGAGGTTACACAGTAATATCATGACTTTCCCGAAACGCCACATACGTGGTGCTGACAATGGGTCATATTTCGTCCCCATCTTAAAGTACTTTGCAGTGTTCGAACCCTAACCCAAACCATAACCCTAACCCTAAGTCTAACCCTAACCCAGCCCTAACCCTAACGGATCATTGTTCTGACGTCAAAACAAGTAGGCATGTCAATACAAGTTATGTAGATGTTCATTGTTTTGTCCAGATAATACTGTGTAAACAAGGACACACACAAACACACACATACAAACACACACACACAAAAACACACACACACACACAAACACACGCACACAAACACACACACACACACAAACACACACCTCTCTCTCTGACACTTATGCATGCGCTCACACATTTGTTCCTTCCTCGTCGTCCTCGGTCTCTCTCCCTCCTCCCTATCTTAGAACACAAGTACACAGGAGGCGCAGTATGTATTTTATGTTAGTTGGAAGTCGTTGAGGCCAGCTTCAGGTAAAGAGGAAGGTGGCAGCTTGCTTGTTTTACGTTGAACAGGTGTTGTTTCTTTTTAAGACATGGAGCCAGCCATGCCTTCAGTGGCAAAGACGTACAAATGTTCCTAGGGATGGCTCGGTGGGTACAGTATATGAGCTGCTGTTCTGGAGTTTGCGGGTTCGCTCACTGATAGACCTGACTAGATGATCTCTCTGTCTCTCTCTGCCTCTGTCTGTCTGTCTGTATGTTTGTCTCTCTGTATGTCTCTCTCTCTCTCTCTCTCTCTCTCTCTCTTGCTCGGGCTATCTTATTTCTGACATCAGCCTTATGGTTCTTTCGTTCCCTTGTGGGTTTGTGATGGGGGGAGGGGTTAGAGGGGTGTGGTAGGTCAAGAGCAGAACTAGAAAGGGTTGTGTACATTTCTCGAGTGACAATGCACCGCGGCTGCCGTGCTGTCGATTTCATGCGAATGGGTGTCGAACAGTTTTAAAAAAAATACATTCATATTATTTGAAAACAAATAAGCAAACAAACAACAAAGTGAAAAAAACAAAACCAAAATAACCTAACAAACGATAAACGTTCTCCGTTACAACACCCTTTTCTCAGGTCCAGCTTCTTCATCCTTAAATTACAGTAATCACCGGTTGTCCGGAGAACCCAAATATTGAAAAGCCGACTGTAGTGATCAGTTTCTAGCTGACTTAATAGTGCGATGTTAGACATCGCGCAGGATAAAAGCAAGTTTGCGTAAGTTTTGTTTTGTTGGCTGCTTGATTTGGATCATTGTTTGCCGTAGCGGCTTGAGCTGTTCTTTGGGATGAACAACGCAATTTTGATAATGAACGTTGAAGTCTTCACAACTGATATTACTTCCACTGTCTGAGCCAAGACCACAGATTGCATTTACAAATGATGTTTGCGTAACAACAATCTAGACCTCTATACTTAGTGAGTAAAGAAATTTGAAATCTAGTGCATGACGTGCGATATATTTGAACTAGGAAATTGCGTTTTGTTAATCTGTTTGTACAGGAATAAAACTAATATTGCACTAATAAGAAATATATAACTAGTCCCTTGTACCATCCCTTAGTACAAATCATTGATAGATAAGATGGTTGAGTGCGTCATTTAGGAAGTAGGACGGCATTGCAACGTCACGTCCATTGTGTAAACTACATCACGTATTTATTTATTTGTTTGTATAGCGCTTTTTCATCCCAAGCGCTGCTCAAGGCGCTGGCCTATACAGGATCTAATCCAACCCGCCCGAGGTGCCACCTTGCAGCGTTTGGGCGCATCATCTGACGACCTGACAACTGAGCACCATCCTGGGCGACAGAGGATGGAAAAAAGGGACGTCATGCATGCTGGGTGTATTTGTGTAGCCAGTACTCATCCCTTTAGGACATAAGCGTCAGGATCTTTAAAGTCCGCGCCAAGGAATGCGTGCGTGCACAGACTAGGCCTCGGTTCATACTCTCATTTTACTATTACTCTCTCTCTCTCCGTCTCTCTCTTTCTCTCTCTCTCTCTCTCTCTCTTTTCTCTCTCTCTTCTCTCTCCTCTCTCTCTCTCTCTCTCTCTCTCTCTCTCTCTCTCTCTCTCTCTCTCTCTCTCTCTCTCTCGCTGTCTCTCTTTCTGTGTGTCTCTGTAGTCTGTTGTGATGATGATAATGATGATGATGATGATGATGATGATGATGATGATGATGATGATGACGACGTGCATGTGAAAATTGCAGTATGGTCCATGATAGCAGCATGCTCAGAGGGGCGGGAGGTAACTTTGGAATGTGGGTGTGCAATGGGTAACCTGCCAGGAATTTAGTGTACAGCAGGTGAAAAGTGAACTTGGGTGTGAGTGTGTGTGTGTACGTGTGTATGTATGCGTTTGCGTTTGCGTTCGTATATCTTTGTGTGTGTACTTTTGTGTGTGCATGCATACGTTTGTGTGTGCATGTGTGTGTACTATTACATTAGCATTAAATATAAATAATTGTAATAAAATGACAATTAGAAAATATTACCTAGATGGTTGTGGGGACTGATTCTTATTTTGACTGAAACAGTCCAGCAACTCTTTCTGCCAAATGGTCACTTTAGGGCTTTCTATGGTATTATTATTTAGCAATGGTGGCATTACAAATGTGTAACCGAGATGAGTATTTGAGTCTCGTCTCTCGGCCACTACCTTGAGAACACGGCCCCACCCGAATTGTTATTTTTATTTATCACTCGTAAAAGGGACATAAAAATAGTTGCCCTGCAAGGCGGTGAAGCGTGTTGATAGTAAACCGGATTGCCGGCTACTAGTGCCACGACACTCTCTGCAGGCCACTGCCACTAACCTGCATACAAAGCCTGCCGACAATGTAGTCCTGCTCACCACCAAAAGCAGAAGACGGATGGTCAAGCTGGGAGAACATATGTCGTGTCGCCTTGTCCTGCATAACCCCATGGCCACTCCAGAGCATTCTGCACAGCAGGAGCCACCCAAGGCTAGACTAACTAACAAATGGAAGGTAGACAATCTCTCTCCCAAGCGTGAACCAGTCGCCTCCCAGTCGCGCGCATACATATTTGTTTTGTTAATATTTGATAATGACATTTATATTCTATTTTGTTGTTGTAAACGGGGGTTCGATAAATTAGAGTGCAGCCTCAGTGTCCCTTGCACTTGCCTTTTTGTAAAGTGACCGGCTGGTGGAGTGCCTTCAGTGTTACCACTAGGGTTGTTTCAGCAGATCTTTTATAGGGATCAGGGGTGAGTGAGTCCTCTTTCAACCAAGTTATGGTCCTGATTCGGCTTTTTGCAGTCCGCGGGACCATATAAACAATGACTAACTAACTAATTAACACAATGTTGCTCATTATAGGGCTGAACTGTAGACTGTTGGATATAACTGAAGAGCACAGCGGGCAGGCTTGAGTGCCCCAGGCTAGCACAATGAACTGATTCAGCTTGTGCGTTTCTGGGTAAAAAGCAATGATCAATTAGCCTTTCTTACCTCAAGGGCAAGTTTTACAACGTCAGTGCATTTCCTGTCAAACATCATCAGTCGATCTCCTTTCCAAGAAGAATGAGAATTAAAAAAAAGGAAAAAGAAGAAGAAGCAGAAGACGAAAAGGAAAGATGGAAAGTGGGAAAAAGAGGAGGAGAAGAAGAAGTTTAATAAAGGGAGGACGATAATTTAAAAGAAGAGGAAGAAGAAGAAAACAAGTCTTACCCCAGAAGGAAAAGAAGGTTGGGAAGAAAAGAAGAAGAACAAAATGTCAAGGTGTCTACACAAATAAAGTAGGAAAACAATGTGAAGAACAACTAGCTTCATTTGGAGAAAAGAGTACAGCAGACCACATTCCAGCAAATCATTCTAGGTCTACTCAATTTTCAAATTGTTCCTCTGAAGACAGTCGCCAGTCTCTGTACTTCAAGTCGCCAGTCTCTGTACTTCAAGTCGCCAGTCTCTGTACTTCAAGTCGCCAGTCTCTGTACTTCAAGTCGCCAGTCTCTGTACTTCAAGTCGCCAGTCTCTGTACTTCAACATTTATCTGGACATATTTTGAAATAGTCGGAAATCATGACGATCCAAATGTCGGTCCTGCGGGTACTTCCGCACTCCCCCTCCCCCCATTACCGACACAATAAAGGAGAGTGAAAGAAGGAAAGGGAAGGAGTGGTGTGAGGGTGGAGGATAGCGGGTTGAGGGGGGGGGGGGAGAATGAACGCATTAAGCCTTGTGGTCTACGCATGTTTATTTGGATATCGTGGTCGTCTATGTTTAGTAGGACAGTCTGGAGATGACACTGACTCATTGATATTGATCCGCCAACCTTTTCATACAGGACAATACACACACACACACACCCACCCACACACACACACCCACACTCACACACACACACCACTATGATGTCGCATCACCCTTATAAAATCCCACAACATACATTATACACTTCTTTTTTTTTAAAGACCAGTCTAATAAAAACAGCGTCCTTGCTCCTCCTACCTTCTCCTTCTCGTCAAACACACCTGCTCTACCCGCTCCACCTACCCCACTCTCACGCCTCCGGCCAATTGATATGTTGATGTAAGCGCCGTTATTATTATTATTATAAGGCGTGCTTATTGTTGTCAGTGGGATGAGCGATGGCTTATTGAAAAACACTAATGTTGCTTAGTGCAGTGTGTACCTCCCCTCCCCCCTCCCTAATCTACCTTCCCCAACCCATTTCTCACCTCCTTCCTCCCCCTCTCCCCTACCGCCCATCATGCACACCACTACCCCTACCGCCCACCATGCACACATCTACCCCTACCGCCCACCATGCACACATCTACCCCTACCGCCCACCATGCACACATCTACCCCTACCGCCCTCCATGCACACATCTACACCTACCGCCCTCCATGCACACATCTACACCTACCGCCCTCCATGCACACATCTACACCTACCGCCCTCCATGCACACATCTACCCCTACCGCCCTCCATGCACACATCTACACCTACCGCCCACCATGCACACATCTACCCCTACCGCCCACCATGCACACATCTACACCTACCGCCCACCATGCACACATCTACCCCTACCGCCCACCATGCACACATCTACACCTACCGCCCACCATGCACACGTCTACACCTACCGCCCACCATGCACCAGCATGCACACGTCTACACCTACCG
>CM072515.1:79943212-79968212 GCA_036898135.1 Oncomelania hupensis
TAAATTAGCATTTTCATTCTTCTTTTCCAAACTATAATGTATGTCAAAATGAGCATTTTTAAGCTCCCACAGAGGTGTTGGAGAAATAATATTTTTAGAAAAAGATTTTATGTCATTAGATAAATCATCAATTAGATCTTTTGTAAATGTTGCTATTGATTCTAAGAATGGAATTTTCTGTGCACGTTTTGAAAAAACCAGATCAGACCTAAAATGTATCTCATCATCATTATTATTATATATAGATGCAGCTCGTACAATATATTTTGCACAGGAAATTTTTCTCCATTCTTCAATGGATATGACTCCTGCTAACTTATAAGCTTTAAGTGTTTGTGTATGTATTGGTACACCTAACGCTAATTTTATGGACTTGCTGTCTAGACTTTGCAATCTGCTAAGATAAGTTTTAGGAGCAGAGAAAAAGACTTCCTGTCCATATGTTAGTTTAGATCTGACTAAGGCTAAAGCTATATGTATGAGGGTTTTGGTATCTTGTCCCCAGGCCTTTCGGCTTATTATTTTTAGTAAATTATAGCTTTTTACTGCCTTCTGACAAATGTATTCAATATGTCTCTTCCATTTTAATTTTTTAGTTAGATATACACCAAGGAATTTAACTTCATCGACATACTTTATTTCGTCATTATCTATAACAATTTTTGGTAGCATTCTTGGTTCTCTACAATTATTAAAAAGAATCATGTTTGTTTTTTCTTTAGATAAATCTAAGCCATTTTGGTTCATAAATATGGCTATTTTATTAACTTCTGTTTGGTATACATGAGATATATATTTTATTTCGAAAAGAGAAGTATTCTGTTTTAAATTTACATTCATCCAGATAGCAATGTCATCAGCATACTGAGCCAAGGTCACTCTGTTACTAATAGTTTTGGGCAAGTCATATATTAAAATATTGAACAGCATAGGAGAAATTATTGAGCCTTGTGGTATCCCCATGTCTATATTGTAAGTAGAAGAATATGAGTTACCTACTTTAACTGTAATGTTTCTATTGCTTAGGAATGTGTGTATGTATGTATACAAGTTACCAAATAATCCAATATTTTTTAGCTTATACAGTAAACGAGCATGCCAGACTCGATCATATGCACGGGTAATATCAAAAAATGTAGCCAAAACACCCTTTCTCTTAGCAAACTGCTGCTTAATATGTGTCGTAAGTTTAACCAAGTGATCTGTTGTGGATCGACCTCTTTGAAAAGCAGCCTGATTTACAGGAATAATTTTATTTTTTGAGCAATAATAGGTCAATCTGTCTAATACCACCTTTTCCATGATCTTACAAGAATGTGAAGTCAAGGCTATGGGTCTGTAGCTAGAAGTAACTGTTCTGGGTTTGCCAGATTTAAGAATTGGAATGATTAAGGATGATTTCCACTGATCTGGCATAACACCTGTTACCCAACATAAATTAATGATTTCATGGAAGAAATGTAACCATTGTTCAGGTAAATGTGCTAATATGTTATAAGAAATACCATCAAGACCCACAGCGGATTTCTTCCTACCTAATTTTAAAACGGCATTTTTCACTTCCTGAAATGTGATATCAGCGTTTATGTACAAATTATTATTAGGCTGTGGTTGTTGGTATTCTATGCTATGCTGTTTGTTCTGTCTTTCTTCTTGAATGTGAGTAGGTAAGCTAGAAGAGTGGCTGGTGTGAGAAAAAGTTCTCCCAAATTCTTCTGCTTTTTCTTTATGAGTTGGAAATATGTTATTTTCTAGTTTAAGAGGACACTGGGGCAACCTATAAACATTTTGCATTTCTGACATTTTTTTCCAGACTTTGGCAGAATCTTTGCAAGTGTTTACCTCATTATTACAATAATCTGACCAAAATTTTAACTTTTCCTCAGCTATTATTTTATTACATTTTATTTTAGACTGTTTCATAATATGGAAATTATTTTCTGTTTTTGATTTTAACCAAGTCTTATACGAAGCCTTTTTTTCATCTACTGCTTCTTTACATCTTTGATTCCACCAGACGTTGCCTCTGTGTAGTATTTTGTTGTACATCCTCTTTTTTGGTATAGACTTTTCTGCCGCTTTATGGATTAGCTGCACAAAAGAGTTATACATCTCATTTATGTTTTCTCTGTGTATAAGACTCACATCATAGGACAACAGTAATGTCTGAAATGTTTGCCAATTAGCACTGCTGTAGTTATATTTTGGCACATTGTCTTCTATATCATCAAGTTCAACAGAATTATAGCACGTAATAAAAACAGGAAGATGATCACTGCCAAGAGAATCGTTTCCAACATCCCATTGACAGGCGAAAAATATATCTGGTGTAGTAAAGGTTAAATCAATGGCAGATGGATGATGGTTGGAAACATCTGGAATGCGTGTGATCTGACCATCATTCAACAACAATAAATCAGAATCTGTGACATTATCGTAGAAGCGATGATTACTGATGTAGGTACAGTCCTTGTCCCACATAGGGGCGTGGCTATTAAAATCCCCGCAGACTATCCACTCATCGGTAAAATCAAATGTGCGCAACCAGTCACTGTTTACATTGTCTGTGCCTTTCGGATAATATATGGACATCACATTGACACATTGATCACTGTTGAGCTTTAGCTTGATAGAAGCTGTAAAAACATCAGGCAAATCCTTAGCAACAGGCGCAGGTACAATGTTATATTCTAAATCATGTCTGATGTAAAGAGCAGTCTGTATCTTTGTTGAGTTAAAATTTATCACTGGAGGATAATAAAATCCTTTAAATTTGGGCAATTTTCTTTTGTTGACTTGTAATGACTGCAACGCTAATACATGATGATCATTTTCAGATAGATATTGTTGTAGGTATTGAGAGTTAGTGGCGATGGAACGACAGTTCCATTGAAAAATAGACAAAAATTCTTTCTTCATTAGCAAACATATAACAAGATTTTAATCAAAAACTGTACGATATTAATTCTAAAACAATAAAGAGTGATCAATATTTCAGCTCTTTAAAACTACGCTGGACTGGATGACAAACTAGCTGTCCTGATGGCAATGGGTCAGTACCACATAACAGGGAACTGAATGGGAGAATGCGGGAAAAAGTTTCCCTTCCAATCATAGTGGCCAGGAAGGGGGTCCGAACGGTAGTTTCGCCGAACGGTCTTGCGCGGTTTTTCCCATAGTTGATGATGGACGTGCCTCCCGATATTGCCTGCGAGGACAGAGGAGCCGCTCTTGGTGGGGTGGATGCGGTCACGGCGGATGGCGAAAGGGAGCAGGTTGTCATGGCTCACAAACGAGAAATTCTTGGTCTCGCACAGCTCAGACAGCAGAAAGGCGTTGAAAAGGTCCCTTTTCTGCTGGAGCTCAGGGATGAGGACGGATGGCAACTTACTGATGATGATCTTGGATGAGGGGCTCTTCGATGAGATGGTTTTTGCTGCATCGATCAGTTGCTTGCTGGCAGATTTCGCGTCCTGCTTCTTCAGATTATTGAGACCACAGTGGATAAGAATGGCTTTGGGAGGCGCATCATCTTCACACTGGGTCGTTTCAAAGGCAGGGACAAGCTCGCTGATGGTGAAAGCAGCCCGCTTCGTCACACCAAATCCGTATGACTTCCCGAGTCTCTTTTCTTGGACACCATCGAGAATCGAGTCATGCAAAATTAGACAATCGTTTTCGCATTCATGCCTCGTGTTATGGGCGGAAGTGACGTCACTTGGTGATATAACGAGCTCTTTTACGTCATCACTTGCGCGAATCAATTCGTTCTTGTCACTGCAGCATGTTGATTGCAAGCTAGTTGATTTTGTGGACTTACAGGGACAATGTCCATCGAGTTTGCATTTTGGGGCACCCTTGGTAGCCTTCAAAACATCCGCGTAAGTGGCCGATGTTGTGTTGCTGGGCCCCGCCCTCATCGTCTGCGTGCTACATGCAAGTAGTGCTCCGATTTGATCGTCTCTTTTGCGCACCAAGTCTTCTAGTGCAGCTACGCGTTGACACAACAATGAAATTACCTCGCGCAGTTCGATCATCGCACTTAATCCTTGGCAACTGGAGTCGGAAGATCCGAGACTTGACGCAGTCCATGCCGGGTGTGTTTGTGTGACTGACATACACCCGTGTAGGCTATATGAGTATCAAGGTCTACCAAGTCCATGCCGGGTGTGTTTGTGTGACTGACATACACCCGTGTATATGAGTATCAAGGTCTACCAAGTCCATGCCGGGTGTGTTTGTGTGACTGACATACACCCGTGTATATGAGTATCAAGGTTGTAAAGGGTTCTTGTTGTGTGTCCGAAGGAGTGTATGTATAAACAACACACAAGCACAACAACAGTACACAGTTCACACCAAATGTTTGGTTTCTACTGATTCGCTATTGCTCTTCTGTTCCATGTTACAATCGCCAGCCTACAACCCCTATTCTTCACGTGACTCGTCCTCTATCTTATTATTGGACAATTTCCTTAACATCACGTGACAATAAATAAAAATAGGCCTATAGTAAAACACGTCACATCTCTCTCTTTTTTTTTTTTTTTTTTTTTTAAATATTTTATCTAATTATATAGTACACAAATAAAATGAAACATGTAGTAAATCATAATTAAAACACCACTGCATAAAACAGTTGACATGTTTATCAATCTGCATACTTGAAAGTTACAACGTTTCAAAAGCAACTAAAACTAACTATTAAATTTTAAGTCTGGACAGATGCCTACCTACCCTTCTTGTGGGTTTTTTTTTCTATGAGGTGTCATAGTCATTCAGATACGTTGGACGTTTGATTGGTCTTCCTCTGGATGTACATTTAGGTGATTGTGTGACTGTATTGTCAGTGATGGCAGGTGGATGTGTGAGTGCATTGCCAGTAATTAGCTTGCTTTCATTAGATGTCTCTGATCCTTGAGAACTATGTGCTTCAGGGGATTCCTGCACTGTCATCCGTGTATCCAGTGCATGTCCTCTATTGCTGTAATTTTGCTCAGGCTGAAAGTTGCATGTATTTGCATGTGTGTCTACAGCAGCTTTATGTGCTACAGTTTGTTGTGTCTTGCCTATGAAAGGGTAGAAATTGTTTCCGTTCTGTGTTGCTGATCTTTGTCGCGTTTCGTCTTGATCGTTGGTTGTTTCTGTTTTTCTGATGTGTCTTCTGTTGCGTCTGTATTCTTGCCCATTTTCAGTGCGAAGCTTGTAAGACCTTACATCTACCTGGTGTTCGACTTTTGCTTTTACCCACTTATTGTCCATTTTTACTCTGACAGACTGACCTGGTTTGAGAGTCTCTAACTCAGCTGCACCCTTGTTGTAGTACCTAGCCTGGTTGAACTTTCGCTTTATAAGTTTTTCGTGAACATCTTCACAAGCATGTGGCTGTAGTAGTGTTTTTGCGATGGGAATTCTCGTGTTTGTTCTGCGACTGAACAATCTTTGACAAGGGGATGTTTGCATGGTTTCTGAAGGAATGTTCCTTAGTTCCAGTAGCGCAAGAAATGGATCTGTTTTGCTTTCGAACGCCTTCTTCATCATATTTTTGGCTTGTTTTACCGCATTTTCGGCTTTGCCATTTGACTGTGGATACAGGGGTGAGCTAGTGATATGTTCAAAATGCCAACTTTGCGCAAACTCACGTGTCACAGGGCAGCCCGTGAAGAAAGCCATGTAGTCTGTGTGTGAAGAGTATAGGGGCGGGGGTGGTACTGCGTGTTGCCGTATGTGTGATTATTGTTGTCTCGGGAGCGTGCAAAGCGTGGTAAACAGCATACGCCGGTTAGGCCAGGTTAGGAATGTGCTCACTATCGTCAGAACGTGTTTGACAGCAGTACAGTGTAGACGGTGTGGTTGTCTAGTGCTCTGTGGTTTTTGCTGTGTTCTGGAATTAGGGTGGGACGGGTATTAACGAATAATAATATCTGGTTCCGAGAAGGATACTAGTTTAAAGATTGCCAATTTCTAAAGTGATACGCTCGGTTGGAGTGTAGTTGTAGAAGAGCAAGTGTGTTGGTAGTGTGGTAGGTAGTATTGAGGCATTGTCTACTACGGGAACTACACACTACCGGATTACCCTAATTGGATGTACTTTCGTAGGAGGGCAGTGGAGAAGGGCTACGGGGTGCAATTACATGCGAACCGTTGGGTGAGTGGATGGTGGTTTTTCCTTACTGTGCCAATAACCAAGGGCGGGCTGTTGGGGTGATGAATAAATAGCTTGAAAGTTGTATATTATTTGTTGTGTTTTCATCACTTCCGTCTGCGGGAAATCGTCATTCTTTCTGGGTTGTCTGCGTGTGGAAGTTGTTTGTTTGTGGCGTCTGCCCAGGGAGAGTCGTGGCGGTGACATATGGTGGAGATGCAGGGTATGTGTGAGTGTGCCCAGACGTGAAGTTGTCTTGTAATTGTCTTGTGGTGTCCGAGTGTGTGAGGCGTGATTCGGTGAGAGTGTGCACCCCAGCGGGTGGTTGGAGGGAGTCAGGTCGCTGTTTAGCGGAGGCTCACAGCCGGCCTGGGTTCGACCACACGTGAGGGGAAGCTGCCGTTGCACTCTCCATCCGGTTCGCTACCTCGCGGGCCAGTTTCCACTGTTTGAGTGGGAGGAGGTGGGTGATAGGTAGGGAAGATAGCTTAGATAGGTAGGTTAGTATCTTGGGCTAGGCTAGGTAAGGTTAGGTTTTTGACTTCTTGTTGTTGTTGTTGGTGTTGTTGTTGCTTTCCTTGTAAGCAGGATGGCATCGATCGAGGAGACCGAAGGAGTGTCACCGATCGCGGCTCGTACGCGTTCTCGCGTGGGGGTCACGATGGACGAGCGCACGGCGGCAGCAGCTGATACAGGAGTCACCGATCTACCTTCTGCGGACGAGCAGCGGAGATCGCCGGTCAGGTCATCGCGTCGTGGGTCAGCAGACGACGAGTCGACGACGTGGGAAGCCAGAGACACAGGGAGTGACCCTTTTGAGACGGGATTTGGCGCGACTGGCGGGATGTCGACAGGCGCCGACTTCTACGGGGACCAGGATCGACTGAGCGATGCAACGAGGCTGAAGAGGTTGGAGACCAATCCCTACCGTTCAGTCTACAAGGTCGAGGCGGCACCGACGCCGAGGACAGGATTGTTCCCGGGCGAGACGCCGGTGGAGAGGATCTTGCGACTCGCCAAGCGCGAAGGATTGAAGGGTCAGGCAGCGTTAGACTACGCGATGGACCAAGCGGAGAGGGAGAAAGACTCAGATCGGAGAGATAGGGAGAGAGAGATAGCGCTGAGAGAGAGGGAGATGGAACACGAACTAGCGATGGCGCAGCTGACGTCGCAAGGCGCCGGGAACCGCAGGAATCAGCAACCCGAGTTCGAGACGGTCAAGCTTAGGTTACCTTTCTTTGAAGACAAGGACGACCTAGAAACCTACTTGTGCCAGTTCGAGCGTTTTGCCAAGGCTCAAGACTGGAAGAAGGACACGTGGGCTATTCGCTTGGGGACCTTGTTGAAGGGGAAGGCGAGGGAAGTTTACGTTGGCTTGAATGAGGACGACTCTGCCGACTATGAGATCCTGAAGGCAGCGTTGTTGGTACGTTTCAACCTGACGGCCGAGACGTATCGCAAGAAGTTTCGCCAGCTACGAAGGGAGCCACCAGAGACTTTCAAACAGTATCTGCGGAAGTCAGAGTTGTTCCTGGAACGCTGGATGGGACTAGCGAACAAGAAGGCCACGTATGCGGATTTACTTGACTTAGTGCTGATGGAGCAGATGGTCAACGGTTTGACGCCAGAGCTGGTCACGTTCGTGCGCGAGCGCAACCCAGCGACGGTGGAGGAGGCCGCGACGTTAGCACAGCAGTACGTCGACGCCAGGGCGGGAACCAACCTACGTTTCCCACCACGTCAACCCTTTACACCCAGGGACAAGAGTGAGGGTCGCCAGCCAGCGGGACCACGACCCAACTCGCCTGACAAGCGGGTGTGCTACACTTGCGGGCAGAAAGGGCATCTGAAGCGAGATTGTCCGAAACGCAGCGAGCGGAGTGGAGCAGCGTTGCGCATCTTGAAGGAAGCAGGCAAGGAGGGAGATCCTCGGTTCCAGAGCCAAGTGGTAGTGGAAGGTGTTCCGCTGACGGCTGTGAGGGACACGGGGGCCGACTTGATTTGCCTGCGGAAGGGAGAGGTTGCCAACCTTGTCTACACAGGACGCACGCGGCGTGTCGGATTCGCCATTCGCCAGCTATCCAAGTCTCTGCCGACAGCGTGGGTACAGTTGGAGTCACCGTTCTACACCGGGAGAGTGGAGGTAGTGGTGGTACCCGACCTGATCTACCCAGTGGTGATCGGCAACTGGGCGAGGACGGAGCAGCAACGTGATACAGCACTGCCAGTGTTCGTCGAGGGAGCAGCAGAGTGTTGCGCTGTGCAGACGCGAGCGCAGGCAGCCAAGGAGCAGGTCGCTGCAGAACCATTGGTGGCCGGACCGAGTAGGAACGTCGTCGCGACGCCGAAGGAGATGCGCCAACTGCAGTTGGAAGACGGCGGGCTTGCGAAAGTACGACAGCTAGCAGACCGGAAGGCGGGAAAGGAACAACGAGGCAAAGGGCAAGTGGCGTTTGTATGGAAGCGGGACCTGTTGTACCGCGAATACACGGGACAGGACAAAGTGGATCACAGCCAGTTGGTGGTACCAGCCAAGCTTCGATCGGAGGTACTACGCATGGGTCACGACACGCCTATGGCTGGACATCTAGGAGCCAAGCGGACTCAGGATCGCGTGTGGGCCGAGTACTACTGGCCAGGGATGTGCCGTGACGTCAGGAAGTACTGTACTTCATGCGACGTGTGCCAGCGGACGACGCCGAAGGGGAGTGTCAGGAAGGTGCCACTAGGACGGATGCCAGTCAGGAGGGTACCGTTTCAGAGAGCCGGCAAGAACAGGAAGTTGAAGCGTTACATAGTACGCAAAGCAGAACCGGAGGCGACGGTGGCAGTGGTGTTGGACCCAGCTGGAACAGAGGGAACGTCGGACATCAGTGATCAGGGCACTGTACCACCGATACCGCTACGAGCAAGCGAAGGGCCAGAAGTTGTACAGATAGACACGGAGCTGTCTGCACTACATGAGAGAGCACTGCCGCTAACCAACCTGGGCGAGTGCGAGGTGGTGTCGACCGACGACGACCCCGTTCGTGTACATCAGCGTCCGCTACCATTTTCACAAATGGGAGTCGCCAAGGGTGAAGTGGAACCGATGCTGGAGTCGGGAGTTGTCGAGTCGTGTACGTCGCCGTACGTAGCACCGATCGTGCGAGTAAGGAAGAAGGGAGAGGTCAACAGAAGGGATGACTGCCAGAGAGCTTTCAGCGATTTGAAGAGAGCGCTGACCAGTGAGCCAGTGGTCAAGTTACCAAGCTTAGACAAAGAATTCATCTTGGGGACGGACGCACCACAACAGTGCCAGACTCACCCGGTGGGCTATGCAGCTGCAGGCCTATGTCTTCACAGTTCGACCGATTCCAGGGAGAGACAACATTGAAGCGGATTTCCTCAGCAGATCTGACCCTGTGGAAGTTTAGGTTTTGAACTCTCCGTAGGTTCGTCTTGGGAGGGGGGTGTGTCACAGGGCAGCCCGTGAAGAAAGCCATGTAGTCTGTGTGTGAAGAGTATAGGGGCGGGGGTGGTACTGCGTGTTGCCGTATGTGTGATTATTGTTGTCTCGGGAGCGTGCAAAGCGTGGTAAACAGCATACGCCGGTTAGGCCAGGTTAGGAATGTGCTCACTATCGTCAGAACGTGTTTGACAGCAGTACAGTGTAGATGGTGTGGTTGTCTAGTGCTCTGTGGTTTTTGCTGTGTTCTGGAATTAGGGTGGGACGGGTATTAACGAATAATAATATCTGGTTCCGAGAAGGATACTAGTTTAAAGATTGCCAATTTCTAAAGTGATACGCTCGGTTGGAGTGTAGTTGTAGAAGAGCAAGTGTGTTGGTAGTGTGGTAGGTAGTATTGAGGCATTGTCTACTACGGGAACTACACACTACCGGATTACCCTAATTGGATGTACTTTCGTAGGAGGGCAGTGGAGAAGGGCTACGGGGTGCAATTACATGCGAACCGTTGGGTGAGTGGATGGTGGTTTTTCCTTACTGTGCCAATAACCAAGGGCGGGCTGTTGGGGTGATGAATAAATAGCTTGAAAGTTGTATATTATTTGTTGTGTTTTCATCACTTCCGTCTGCGGGAAATCGTCATTCTTTCTGGGTTGTCTGCGTGTGGAAGTTGTTTGTTTGTGGCGTCTGCCCAGGGAGAGTCGTGGCGGTGACATCACGGAACATGTGAGAATTGAAAGGCGGACCATTGTCTGTAATGAGCTTGTCTGGAATGCCATGCCTGGCCAAGTGCGCCTTGATTTTCCTAATGACCTCATCTGCCGTCTTTTTGCAGAGGCGATCCACCTCAAAGAAATCGGAGTAGTAATCCACCAGGACAACGTATGAATTTCCATTGAACTCCATGAGGTCACAGCCAAGCATTTGCCAAGGTCTTTCCGGTATCTCATGTGAAATCATGGGCTCTTTCGGTTGGCTTCTTTGGTAGATCTGACAAGTTTGGCAGCGCTTGACCAGCGTCTCCAAGTCAGTATACATCCGGGGCCAATAGACCACATCTCTGGCCCGTCTTATTGTTGCATCCATCCCCGTGTGCGCTTGATGCAATAAAGCCATCACCTTAGCCCGCATTGCTATTGGCACAACCACTCGCTCTCCCTTGAAAATCACTCCATTTTGCATTGATAAATCCTCTTTGAAAGGAAAATATGCCTGAATGCTGAACGGAACTGCCTGTCTTTCATCTGGCCAGCCTTTTTGAATGTAATGTGCAAGCATCGTCAAATCGCCATCCTGCATTGTCGCTTCCTGCATCTCTACCAAGCGCGCTTCCGAAACAGAAATGTGTGCTGCCATATTGATGCTCTCCACCTCTTTTTCTACCTTAGTCTGGAAAATTTCCTCTTTCTCAAATCGTCCTTTGCCTGTGGAGCCTGGTTTCACTGCTCTGCTTAAAGCATCCGCCAAGAACATTTCTGATCCCTTCTTGTAGACCACTTCATACTCGTATTTCTGAGTCTTCATCAGCATACGCTGCAATCTCTTTGGAGCAGACAACAGGCTCTTTTTGTGAATTGGCAGTAGTGGCTTGTGATCTGTCTCAACAACGACATGTCGTCCATACACATAGCGCTCAAACCTTTCTAATCCGAACACAATTGCCAGCATCTCCTTTTCAATCTGTGCATAATTTCTCTCCGTTTCCGTCAGTGCCCTCGACGCATACTGTACAGGTTGTCCGTCTGCCAACAAACACGCGCCAAGACCAAACTCCGACGCATCGCACTGGACTTTGATATCAGCCTCTGGATCAAAAAATCGCAACACTGGTGGTTCAGAGAGAATGCGCTTGATGTCTTCGAGAGCCTTCCCGTGAACATCATTGTCCCACCGAAAATGGCTGGTCTTTTTCACAAGCTGCCGCAATGGGGTAGCTACCTCTGACAGGTGCGGACAAAACTTCTGTAGATATCCCACCATGCCAAGTATTCTCTGTACACCTGCTTTGTCCTCCGGTGGCTGCATCGCTTTGACAGCATCCACTTTCTTGGGGTCTGCTTTCAGCCCATCTCTTGAAATGATGTGCCCCAAGTACACAATCTCAGTTTTCTTGTACTCAATTTTGTCCGAGTTCAACTTAATACCCTTGGATTGACATCTTTTCAGCAACTCTTGCAAGTTCCGGTCATGGTCCTCAGACGCTTCTGCGTCATTGTTGCCTTTGCCCCAGACAATTATGTCATCATGCACCGCGAACATGCCTGTTAAACCCTGCAACGCTGCATCCATGCGCCTCTGAAACTCCTCAGGCGCCACTGATACCCCAAACGGCATCCGAGTCCATCTGTACTTTCCGAATGGAGTTTCAAAAGTGGTCAGGTAGCTGCTCTCTTCATCCAACCTCACATGCCAAAATCCGTTTCTCGCGTCCAGATGAGTGAAAAATCTGGCCCCTTTCAGCTCCTCAAGAACATCATCAATTGTGCGCATAGGATAATCATTGCGTTTTAATGCTTTGTTGAGCGGTTTTGGATCAATGCACAATCGCACAGTGCCATTCGGTTTCATTGTAACAACCAGACTGCTAATCCAACTAGTAGGTGTATCGACAGGAGTAATCACTCCTAACTTCAGCAAGCGCTCCAGCTCTGCTTTCACCTTTTCACGTACCGGCGGAGGCCACCTGCGACATGGGAGCTTCACGGGTGAAACCGTTGGATCCAACTCAAAATGAAGCTCACCCTCCAATTCACCCAACTCGCCTTGAAAAACAGTGCGACCTTGTTCCATCTTCTCACACACAGAAACAGCTGCAATGTTTTCTTTCCTGACCGTTACCAACTCCATGTACTGCACCGCTCGACAGCTTAGGATTGAGCGCAATCTGCCATCCACAATCATGAATCTAACTTTGTAGGTCTTTTGTGTTTTAGGGTTTAGTACCGACAAAATTATCTCACCCCGTGGTGCGATTACAGTTTTGTTGTACATGATCAGACGTCTGTCGCTTTTTTTAAGTTTCTTTAGCCTTGCGTCGCCTGTGACTGCAATGTATGTGTCGGTGGACATGCTGTTGACTGTTGCACCTGTGTCTAGCTGAAAAGAAACCGTAGTGCCTTCTATTACCATCTGTGCATGAATAGATCTGTCATCATTTGCAATTATCATCGAAACATGTGCTTGCTTCATGTCATCATCATCATCATCATCACCATCATCATCATCATCATCATTATCATCCTGTTCATCAACTGACAACGCATAGTCTTGTTCATCATCACTGCCACAATCTGCCATCTTGTGTGTATGCACTCCTGCAAAAGAAGCAACATAATCAATATTGTCAGATTTAGATCCAATTTGCATCCCAACACTGGCACAGTCACCGATTTCATGCACGGACAGTTTTTGTCTGCAGACTTCAGCGAAATGGTTCAGTTTTCCACATTGTCTACACTTGTGTCCGCTGGCAGGGCAATTTCGCCATCCCTTTACGTGGAAACGCCCACAATAACCACAACTGTGTGACTGCATCGTTTGCTGGTTACCTCGTGGTCGTTGATCCAGCTGCGGCTGCTGTGCCTTCATTTGCTGCTGCTGTTGTCTCACCTGCTGCTGTTGTCTCATCATCGATTGCTGCATTCGCTGCGGGTGTGTTGCTCTGTTTTGAATCTTTGAGTAGTGAATTTCATCCGCTGAAGAGCTCATTCCCTTCAATTGCGCAAGCGTTGAATCGTGAATCTTGCATATATCAATGCATTTAGCAAGATTCAGGTCTACTTCTTCCAGGAGCTTTCGCCGTAGATCATCAGAGGAGATCCCCGCCACTATTCTGTCCCGAATGAGGCGATCTTCCATCGTTCCGAAATGACAGTTTTTTGCCAAATGACGTAATGACGTCATATATTGTTCTAGAGTCTCATGTTCTTCCTGCCTACGGGCATTGAATCGGTAGGATTCATAGGCTTCGTTAGTGCGTCGGACGAAATAATCGTTGAACTTTTGCAGCACTTTGTTGATGTCTTCATGCTCTCCAGGTTCGGCAAACTGGAAAGCATCATGAAGTTCAGCGGCCTCTTCACCCGCAACTGCGAGAAAGACGGCTGTTCGGAACTGCGGGCTCTCTTCAATGAGACGCGTTGCCACTTCGTAGTTTCGCCACTGGCGTTCAAATCTTTTCCATGCTTGTTCCAAATTTTCTCTGGATGCTGTTTCCGACAGTTTGAGTTTCGTAGGGGCTGGAATGCCCGTCGCAGTAAATTTCCGTTGACGATCGCCATTCAGATTCGGTGCGACGTTCTGTTCAGCGTGTGCTTCTTGCTCTTGCTGATCCCCACTTCTAGACGCCATGTAAAGGGTTCTTGTTGTGTGTCCGAAGGAGTGTATGTATAAACAACACACAAGCACAACAACAGTACACAGTTCACACCAAATGTTTGGTTTCTACTGATTCGCTATTGCTCTTCTGTTCCATGTTACAATCGCCAGCCTACAACCCCTATTCTTCACGTGACTCGTCCTCTATCTTATTATTGGACAATTTCCTTAACATCACGTGACAATAAATAAAAATAGGCCTATAGTAAAACACGTCACAAAGGTCTACCAAGTCCAAGCCGGGTGTGTTTGTGTGACTGACATACACCCGTGTATATGAGTATCAAGGTCTACCAAGTCCATGCCGGGTGTGTTTGTGTGACTAACATACACTCGTCCATAGAAATATGGTCTATCAAGTTCATGCGGTAGAAAGCGTGCGGGCAAAGGCTAGTCCTCGGTTTATAATCTCATTCGTAGCCCGTCACCTGCCCGTTTTGTCACAATGCAACGGCATTGATTACTGTTATTAATCCCCCTACCCCACCTCCTTCACCACCACCCCAATAGCTGTCGATGTTCAGTGCCTGTCAAAGCCATGTCAATCAGCTCGGAGAGAACTGTAAGCTTAGTTGTGCTCTATACAAGTTACATTATTATTATTATTATTATTATTATTATTATTATTATTATTATTATTATTATTATTATTATTATTATTATTATTATTATTATTGTTGTCGTTCTGTTATTGAACCAGTCTGCTATTTCCTAAGAAAGAACAATCCATGTTTATTTATTTATAATATTTCATCAGTCTCAAGGAGCGCTTTTTTATTAAAAACTGTAGCTGGGGCGCTAGTGAAGGTGCTGACCCATCCATCCAACACTGTGGTTTATGTTTGCATGTTTCCCCTCCACAGCTCCAGCCCTCTCAACCACTCAGCCATGAACGTGTCGTTGGAGCAGCAGGTCCTGGACAGGCTGGGTGCTCAGAGAAAGGACACGGTGTCCGCAGTGGTGCTGACCATTGTCTACTCCCTCGTCTTTCTGTCCGGCAGCATCGGGAATATTTGTACCTGCATCGTCATCGCCCGGAACCACTGCATGCAGACCACCACCAACTATTACCTGTTTTCCCTGGCCGTGTCTGATCTACTGCTGCTCTTCTTTGGTAAGGTTACGTTTGTCTAGCTTCTTGTCTGCCTGTTTGACTTGTGTATCTGTCTGTCTGTCTGTCTGTCTGTCTGTCTGTCTGTCTGTATGTGTGTACTTGTGTGTGTGTCTGTGTCTGTTTGTATATTTGCCCCTCTCTTCGTCTTTGTCTCTCTCTCTCTCTCTCTCTCTCTCTCTCTCTCTCTCTCTCTCTCTCTCTCTCTCTCTTTCTCTCTCTCTCTCTCTCTCTCTCTCTCTCTCTCTCTCTCTCTCTCTCTCTCTCTCTCTCTCCGTCTCTGGCTGTCTCACTCTCTACCTCCCCATCTAACACTTTATTCATAATACAGTGTCATCGAGTTCTTATCAGAATAACCGAATTCTTCATCGTGTAAACATCGCCTCCTGTGAGAAAGAACTTGGATGAACTTCGTGTTTGTGAGACGTGTTTTTAAAAACAAATTTACTTCAACTGGTTTAGTTGATCTAAAAGGAGCACAAAGAGGTTTTAATGAAAGCTTTTAAGGGTTAAATTCGGTCGGACAGGCAGATGACTTTTTTCCCCTAAGTATCCCTACACCATGAAAGAACAAAGAAGCAGTACACTCCAACAGTACTGACTTGTTCTGTCTGCTAACACGAAACAGGAAAGCGTGGAAGGTAACCTTATGGAAACTCAACTAACAGTCACAGGGCCCGAGCTGCATTGCCTCGAATTTTGTTCTTTGCTATTTCGGTAAGCTACAGTATCACATTCTACATAGACCTAACAGTAGACTGCTTCTGTCTGTATGATGCCTAGGTTACTTGGCCTACCTTAAGATCGATTGATGAGCAGAGGACAAAACTAATGGTGGAAGACGGACATAGTAAGCGAAACATCCCTTGCTCGTTATTAAACCAGTTGCAAATCGACAACATGTAGGTCCTGTGATAAAAAGTTACAAATAAATTGCCATCAGATCAGACAAGAAAAGGGAAACCATTTTCCTGGAGATGCCGCTCTTTTTTTTTGAAGACCAAAAGGGAGACGACTTGTTTAACTGTTTCCTCTGTTACTCGAGTTGTTCTTTTGTAGTGGACTATTTCAGGCAAAAGCTTTTAAAAAAAAAAGCAGCCATGTAGGATGTTTTGCTATTAGAAACCTGACCTAAACTAAATTCACTTTAGTTTTGTAAGTCGACGACTACGGCGATGATTACTTTCCAACATTTGGTTTTGTTGGTTTTGTTTTCCACCCGGACTTGCTTTTACTCCATCCTCCATCTTTCCCCACGCTTTATAGTTCCAGAGCAAAGCCGGGTAATTATTGTTTCTGATTCTGTCCGTCTGACCGTTCGTCAGTGCGCGGTTTTCTCTGAAACTAATGGACGGATTTGTTTGAAAGTTGTACATGTAGGCTATGTAGTTACCACATAATGTACATGTAGGCTATGTAGTTATAACATAAAGTACATGTAGGCTATGTAGTTATAACATAAAGTACATGTAGGCTATGTAGTTATAACATAATGTACATGTAGGCTATGTAGTTACCACATAAACATGTACATGTAGGCTATGTAGTTACAACATAATGTACTTGTAGGCTATGTAGTTACCACATAAACATGTACATGTAGGCTATGTAGTTACAACATAATGTACATGTAGGCTATGTAGTTATAACATAAAGTACATGTAGGCTATGTAGTTATAACATAATGTACATGTAGGCTATGTAGTTACCACATAAACATGTACATGTAGGCTATGTAGTTATAACATAAAGTACATGTAGGCTATGTAGTTACAACATAATGTACATGTAGGCTATGTAGTTACCACATAAACATGTACATGTAGGCTATGTAGTTACAACATAAACATGTACATGTAGGCTATGTAGTTACCACATAAACATGTACATGTAGGCTATGTAGTTACCACATAAACATGTACATGTAGGCTATGTAGTTACAACATAAACATGTACATGTAGGCTATGTAGTTACCACATAAACATGTACATGTAGGCTATGTAGTTACAACATAAAGTACATGTAGGCTATGTAGTTACAACATAAACATGTACATGTAGGCTATGTAGTTACCACATAAACATGTACATGTAGGCTATGTAGTGACAACATAAACATGTACATGTAGGCTATGTAGTGACAACATAAACATGTACATGTAGGCTATGTAGTTACCACATAAACATGTACATGTAGGCTATGTAGTTACCACATAAACATGTACATGTAGGCTATGTAGTTACCACATAAACATGTACATGTAGGCTATGTAGTTACCACATAAACATGTACATGTAGGCTATGTAGTTACAACATAAACATGTACATGTAGGCTATGTAGTTACAACATAAACATGTACATGTAGGCTATGTACATAAACATGTACATGTAGGCTATGTAGTTACAACATAAACATGTACATGTAGGCTATGTAGTTACAACATAAACATGTACATGTAGGCTATGTAGTTACAACATAAACATGTACATGTAGGCTATGTAGTTACAACATAAACATGTACATGTAGGCTATGTAGTTACAACATAAACATGTACATGTAGGCTATGTAGTTACAACATAAACATGTACATGTAGGCTTTGTAGTTACAACATAAACATGTACATGTAGGCTATGTAGTTACAACATAAACATGTACATGTAGGCTATGTAGTTACAACATAAACATGTACATGTAGGCTATGTAGTTACAACATAAACATGTACATGTAGGCTATGTAGTTACAACATAAACATGTACATGTAGGCTATGTAGTTACCACATAAACATGTACATGTAGGCTATGTAGTTACAACATAAACATGTACATGTAGGCTATGTAGTTACCACATAAACATGTACATGTAGGCTATGTAGTTACCACATAAACATGTACATGTAGGCTATGTAGTTACCACATAAACATGTACATGTAGGCTATGTAGTTACCACATAAACATGTACATGTAGGCTATGTAGTTACAACATAAACATGTACATGTAGGCTATGTAGTTACAACATAAACATGTACATGTAGGCTATGTAGTTAGAACATAAACATGTACATGTAGGCTATGTAGTTACAACATAAACATGTACATGTAGGCTATGTAGTTACAACATAAACATGTACATGTAGGCTATGTAGTTACAACATAAACATGTACATGTAGGCTATGTAGTTACAACATAAACATGTACATGTAGGCTATGTAGTTACCACATAAACATGTACATGTAGGCTATGTAGTTACCACATAAACATGTACATGTAGGCTATGTAGTTACCACATAAACATGTACATGTAGGCTATGTAGTTACCACATAAACATGTACATGTAGGCTATGTAGTTACCACATAAACATGTACATGTAGGCTATGTAGTTACCACATAAAAATGCCTACCAGCTGACACAAAATGTACATGTAGGCTATGTAGTTACAACATAAACATGTACATGTAGGCTATGTAGTTACAACATAAACATGTACATGTAGGCTATGTAGTTACAACATAAACATGTACATGTAGGCTATGTAGTTAGAACATAAAAATGCCTACCAGCTGACACAAAATGTACATGTAGGCTATATAGTTACAACATAAAAATGCCTACCAGCTGACACAAAATGTACATGTAGGCTATGTAGTTACAACATAAACAATTCTACCAGCTGACACAAAATGTACACGTAGGCTATGTAGTTACAACATAAAAATGCCTACCAGCTGACACAAAATGTACATGTAGGCTATGTAGTTACAACATAAAAATGCCTACCAGCTGACACAAAATGTACATGTAGGCTATGTAGTTACAACATAAAAATGCCTACCAGCTGACACAAAATGTATGCATATTGGTGATGTCATCATGATCACGTCTTCATTTTTATCTAACCCCATTTTCACCAAACTACGAGAAGGGTTTGGTTCAAACTTGCTTGTTATTGTTGTGATCATGTATCTTCTGTATGTAATATTTCTTCTTCTTCTTCTCCTCACCCTCCTTTTTCTCCTCCTCCTTCTCCTTCTTCTTCTGCTTTTTCTTGTGGAAAGTCAGTGTTAAGGTGTTGAAGACACATTCCGCGATCTATACCAACAACAAAAGAGCAAGAACTGGACACTGTATAGTCCCCATGCAAACTATAAGGCGACACTTGGTTTTAAAATCATACATATCGCGACAATCAATTAAACTAAAAACGACACTCCTTCCACATCATATATGTCAGTGGTAGCAATACAAAATAATAGTAAGATGGAATACCTGTAGGTACAGCACCACACGCACACATACACACACAAATATATACACATATATATGTATAACCTATCCTATCCTATCCCGTAACTCGAAGGTCGTTGGGGCACCACAGAAGATCGTTTAACCAGCGTACTCCATCTTTCTCTGTCCTCAGCAACTGTCATGGCTTCGCACAGTGTAAAACCGGTCCATTCTCGAATGTTGTCCTCCCACCTCTTTTTGTCTCCCTCTTCTTCTGCCTCCTTGTACCGTTCCTTGAAGGATGGTCTTTGCTAGGCCTGATGCTCTGGTGACGTGGCTATACCATCGCAGTTTCCGTTTCTTCACCACTGTGAGCATGTCATCATGTTGTCCAATGGCTTGTGTGATGGTCTGTCGGACTTCGTTGTTGTTGATGTGCTGGGTATAAGAAATGCCCAGAAGAATTCTGTAGAACATTATCTCCATGCTTTGTATTCTTCTTTTGTAGATCGGCTGTGAGAGTCAATGTTTCGCAAGTGTATAGGAAGATGGAGATGACAAGGGAGCGCAGCAGCCTTACTTTGGATTGTAGACTGATGGTCGTGTCTTTCCAAATGGGCTTCAACCTTGTCAGGGCAACAGTTGTTTGTGCGATCCTGGAGAGAACATCCTGTCGGGACCTATTGTCTGATACATTGGTTCCTAAATATTTGAAGCTATGCACTGTGTTGGTGGATTGGCCTTGGACTTT
Organism: Oncomelania hupensis; assembly: GCA_036898135.1. Taxonomy (NCBI): domain Eukaryota; kingdom Metazoa; phylum Mollusca; class Gastropoda; order Littorinimorpha; family Pomatiopsidae; genus Oncomelania; species Oncomelania hupensis. The sequence goes on from CM072515.1 coordinate 79,963,279, forward strand.
GATGTCTGTGTTGATGCCATTGGTGTTGATGATCATCATTTTGGTAATCTCTGCACTTATTTCCATTCCATAGGTTCTGGAGTGAAGGCCTAGGCGGGGATACACGAAACTGTAGAAAGGCCGGGTGGAGTTTAGGAGTTAGGATGAGACAAAATAGATCAAACACTGCTTGGTTGATTGGTCACTATCGTTTTGTTTCAACTCTCTCTCTCTCTCCCTCTCTCTCTCTCTCTCTCTCTCTCTCTCTCTCTCTCTCTCTCTCTCTCTCTCTCTCTGATTGTTGTATGCATTTGGTTTGTTTCAGTATGTTAAATTGGAAAAAATGGTTTCAGTATTTTAGTTGTTATGGAGTCCTCCATACCAACGTCATCGGGAACTGGTTCAGAACAACAATTGGTGTGCGTCAAGCATGCCTACTTTCTCCAACACTCTTCAGCATCTTCCTAGAGCGCATCATGTCAGATGCTCTTGCAGATCACGAAGGCACAGTCAGCATAAGGGGTAGTGCAATCTCCAATCTTCGTTTTGCGGATTACATTTATGGATTGGCTGGAGAGGAACAAGAACTTGAACAGCTGGTACAGAGGCTTGACACCACTTCCAGAGCTTATGGAATGAAAATAAGTGCAGAGAAGACCAAAATGATGACCAACAACACCAATGGCATCAACACAAACATCAAAGTCCAAGGCCAGTCCCTCAACACAGTGCATAGCTTCATTTATTTAGGAGCCATTGTATCAGACAATGGGTCCCGACAGGAAGTCCTCTCCAGGATCGCACAAACAACTGCCGCCCTGACAAGGTTGAAGCCCATTTGGAAAGACAGGACCATAAGTCTACATTCCAAAGTAAGACTGCTGCGCTCCCTTGTCATCTCCATCTTCCTATATGCTTGCGAAGCATGGACCCTCACAGCAGAACGACAACACAACGAAGAATACAAAGCATGGAGATGAGGTGCTACAGAAGACTTCTGGGCATTTCCTATACCCAACACATCACCAACGACGAAGTCCGACAGACCACCTCACAAGCCATTGGACAACACGATGACCTGCTCACAGTGGTGAAGAAACGGAAACTCCGATGGTATGGCTACGTCACCAGATCATCAGGCCTTGCAAAAACCATTCTGCAAGGCACAGTGCAAGGAGGTAGAAGAAGAGGGAGACCGAAAGATAGGTGGGAGGACAACATTCGAGAATGGATTGGTTTGACACTGAGCGAAGCCATCAGGGCTGCTGAGGACAGAGAAAGATGGAGTATGCTGGTTAAACGATCATCTGTGGTGCTCCTACGACCTCCGGGTTACGGGACAGGATAGGATAGGATTTTAGTTGTGTTCATCGTTCTTGCTTTGTTCAATACATCGATTTCATATAATACAGCATAATCGTTTGATCGCTTCATTTTCCAAGTATGTCATCGGTTGAAGATGTATTCGTTTTAGAGATGGTGATGATGATGAGGAGGAAGTCGAGGAGGAGGACAATACGACGATGAAGGCAATTGCAAGGATGAGGAAATTAGTATTCCTGCGTTGATAACCGAGTTGCTAAGTTCTGGTTTGGTTGTTAACATGGTTCAGATTTATATAGTCTTTTCTGTAGTCCTTCGTCACATAGCAATGTTGTCAATGGTCTCTGTCTCTGTTACGAAGTACCAGTTTCGTTGTGCCAATGAAGTCTCGCGATAACTCGGCGATCGGCGAGAAGTGCCCGAGAGCTTGTTGTCCTTTGCCGAGACGGGCGGAAGTTTGCCTGCGGGTTGTAAACATTGATAGTGTTGGCAGCCAATTAGATTGCGCCACGTCGTCACATGTATAGCACTTAGATCTAGGTCATGTGGCGATGTACTGTTTGGATATACGTCAGTTTTACCTAAGTATTGGAGTCATTTAAGTGAGCCAGGTTGAAACGCACGCAGACAGAAACACGTAGGTCTTCCAAAGCATACACACTGACACACATACACAACACACCTCCCACATAGAATTAGCCTACATTTGCTTGATACTATTTGATCGAATGGCGTTGTGCTGCTGGAGAAAAACGTGGACGTTAAACTACAGTTATACTTATTTGCTAAACCTTATTGAAGGTTAAGATCTGTCTAAAGACCAGATGTTCCCCCTTTCACTTTGCTTCGTTGAACTTTGTTCAAAACTGTGCACGTGTTGTCTGCATGCCTGACATCGGTAAACAGATGGTAAAGCCTTTTTACCAACTCTCACCAAGCCACTACGTAAGTGGGTCCTCACTTCCTTCTTCAATTGATAATGATCCCATCAATAGAATACAACGGACACAGAGAAAAGAAGCTTGTTCGTCCACAGGACTGACAGAAAGAAGAAAGCAGACACCATCTGACAAGCTGTCATGCAAATTATACGATGCAATTCCTGTAACCGGATGAAGGCAGAGTGACGCCCCTTGGATGGATTATTATTACACAAACACACGGCATTTTAAATCTCCGTTAGTTTTTGTTCCTCTCTCTGTCTGCCTATCTGTCTGTCTCTCTGTCTGCCTATCTGTCTGTCTCTCTGTCTGCCTATCTGTCTGTCTCTCTCTTCTACCATTTCTTCCTAGAGGGCATTCCGGTTGGGTGAGAGCAAGCAAGAAAAAAGGCAAAATAAGAAAAGTTTTTAAGAAAAAGGATATACAATACAATACAAGATTATTGCTTTAGGTCCAGCGGACTTTTCCGAGCCAAATCAGGACCAGAGAGAGAAAAAGGATATGATGATTATTGATGATGATGATGATGATGATGATGATGATGATGATGATGATGATGATGATGATGAGCATTAAGAAGAAGAAGAAAAAGAAGAAAAAAAAAAAGAAGAAGAAGCTACTTACACACATTTTGAAATCGTAGAATAGACTACCGGATTATACTTTTCAATTTCGGAACCAAGAGAATCCATATGCCCTTTAGAAGAAATCCTGCATGCAAATAGCTAATTTTATGTGAAAGATGCTGACTCCGAAAATACATGGAGTTATTCATGTCAACATGGAGGATCATTAGACATGGCTTTTCTCATGCGCCTGTGGGCCGTAGTCCAGAACTTGGCAAGCACGCTGTGAGATAGCATCCTGGGGCATCCCTTTCTTAGTGCTGATACCAAGGATGTCTGTGTGACCCTGTCTGAATATGTCACCATCACTGTGGTCCTGTGGATTAAACGGAGGGGCAAGTGCTGTGGTAGATGCAAGTCACTGGTCGATTCTTAGGCACCTGGGTTAAAACAGTGAAACACTTAACTAAACATTATATGTTTAACTAACCATTATATGTTTAGATCATAGAGCCAAGGTATAGTACATAGGTCATAGTGCAGAGATATAATGTAGAGTTCATAGTACAGAGGTCATAATGCAGAGATATAATGTGGAGTTCATAGTACAGAGGTCATAGTGCAGAGATATAATGTAGAGTTCATAGTACAGAGATCATAGTGCAGAGATAAATGTAGAGTTCATAGTACAGAGGTCATAGTGCAGAGATATAATGTAGAGTTCATAGTACAGAGGTCATAATGCAGATATATAATGTAGAGTTCATAGTACAGAGGTCATAGTGCAGAGATATAATGTAGAGTTCATAGTACAGAGGTCATAGTGCAGAGATATAATGTAGAGTTCATAGTACAGAGATCATAGTGCAGAGATAAATGTAGAGTTCATAGTGCAGAGGTCATAGTGCAGAGATATAATGTAGAGTTCATAGTACAGAGGTCATAGTGCAGAGATAAATGTAGAGTTCATAGTGCAGAGGTCATAGTGCAGAGATATAATGTAGAGTTCATAGTACAGAGGTCATAGTGCAGAGATATAATGTAGAGTTCATAGTACAGAGGTCATAGTGCAGAGATATAATGTAGAGTTCATAGTACAGAGGTCATAGTGCAGAGATATAATGTAGAGTTCATAGTACAGAGGTCACAGTGCAGAGATATAATGTAGAGTTCATAGTACAGAGGTCATAGTGCAGAGGTATATAAGAATCCCATTAATTCATTCTTTTTTCATTATTTCATTGACATAACTTATTCTTTAGTCGTTTGTATTCCTCAATGGTGTTTGGCGTTAAGCAGAGTATTTGCTTGCAGTAAGCGTGAGTCTTGGGCAACCTGATTACGGATCTTGACTTCAACAAACTGTATAGTGCATGCTGGATCATCGTAGCCAGGATCTTCATAGCCTGGATTTTCAAACGCTTTTGGGATCTTGGTACAGCAATTTTGCCGGCAGCAAATCGAGTCCCAATATATTTTGTTGAATATTTGCAGCAGGGAAGCATCTTACGGGAGGATGTTTATACAGAGCAACATATTGTGCTTTTCAGCCCCTGCACTTTGCAAATCTCTTCGTTGAACTCTGTGCTCTGTGGAATCGTCTTCCTTTCCCTCTGGACTGAAAACAAACATTTTTAGCAGTGTCTAGCCTTTAATCTCGATCCTGAACTTTTCTTCGTCAGATACTTAACACACAGTCATAGTCGTTGTGTGTGCGTGTGTGTGTGGGAGTGTGTTCTGATTTGGTGTTTTATATTTTGCTTTCTCTTTATTTATTTTTATATATGTATTTTCTTTCTGTAAAGCGCTATGAGCTCTGGTGAGGTAGGGCGCTGTTCAAATGTTAATAATAATAATAATAATAATAATAATAATAATAATAATAATAATAATAATAATAATAATAATAATAATAATAATAATAATAATAACTATTATTATTATTATTATTATTATTATTATTATTATTATTATTATTATTATTATTATTATTATTATTATTATTATTATTATTATTATTATTATGTTGATATTTATACAATCACAGCTTCATTATAAGAATGCGTTCTGCTTTTCATTGACCACCCTAGAGCAGCTCTTTCACAAGTCCATTTCACAATGACAT
>CM072515.1:79973212-79979034 GCA_036898135.1 Oncomelania hupensis
ACACACTACTGAGTACACACTACTGAGTACACACTACTGAGTACAAACTACTGAGTACACACTACTGAGTACACACTACTGAGTACACACTACTGAGCACAAACTACTGAGTACACACTACTGAGTACACACTACTGAGCACACACTACTGAGCACACACTACTGAGTACACACTACTGAGTACACACTACTGAGCACACACTACTGAGTACACACTACTGAGTACACACTACTGAGTACACACTACTGAGCACACACTACTGAGTCCACACTACTGAGTCCACACTACTGAGTCCACACTACTGAGTACACACTACTGAGTACACACTACTGAGTACACACTACTGAGCACACACTACTGAGTCCACACTACTGAGTACACGCTACTGAGTACACACTACTGAGCACTCACTACTGAGTACAAACTACTGAGCACTCACTACTGAGCACACACTACTGAGTACACACTACTGAGCACTCACTACTGAGCACACACTACTGAGTCCACACTACTGAGTACACACTACTGAGTACACACTACTGAGTACACACTACTGAGCACTCACTACTGAGTACACACTACTGAGTACACACTACTGAGTACACACTACTGAGCACTCACTACTGAGTCCACACTACTGAGTACAAACTACTGAGCACACACTACTGAGCACACACTACTGAGCACACACTACTGAGTATACACTACTGAGTACACACTACTGAGCACACACTACTGAGCACACACTACTGAGTACACACTACTGAGTACACATTACTGAGCACACACTACTGAGCACACACTACTGAGCACACACTACTGAGTACACACTACTGAGCACACACTACTGAGTACACACTACTGAGTCCACACTACTGAGTACACACTACTGAGCACTCACTACTGAGCACTCACTACTGAGTCCACACTACTGAGTACACACTACTGAGCACTCACTACTGAGCCACAGTACTGAGTACACACTACTTAGCACACACTACTGAGCACACACTACTGAGCACACACACTACTGAGCACACACTACTGAGTACACACTACTGAGCACACACTACTGAGCACACACTACTGAGCACACACTCTCATGGTTATAAGTAGCGAGCAGCGTGCCTGTCTATCAGATCATTGTACTTCTTAGGCCCTCCAACCCTCAGCCTTGACATTGGGAACGGCTGCCTTGCAATTGTATCGATTAACATTGGCATAGTAGTAGTATTAGTAGTATTAGTAGTAGTAGTAGTAGTAGTAGTAGTAGTAGTAGTAGTAGTAGTAGTAGTAGTATATATCATTGCGTTCCTCCAAATTTCCAATCAGGTCAAACCGCGGCGATCTGTAGCAATTGACTTCCCTTGGCTCGAAACTTTGACCTCGGGAACTATCGCTGTACGCCTTGCAGTATAACTTTTGTTAATCCCTAGTCATTGGTGAGTGAAACTTAGTCTTTGGTTAGGCCAATCGCTGTACACCTTGCAGTATTCACAACTTTCCGGCACCTCTCATAAAAACTCGTGGGTATCGCCATTATAAATTAAAACGAGGTTATATGAAACCAAGTTCCGGTTTTGCTTGTTTTGCTTTTATCAAAGCTTGATGCGTGACTTTTAAATATGGCAAATTGCCGAAAACGACGATTGTTAGAGCCAGAAAATGAGTGGGATAAGTATAAAAACGGTGGAGGAAGTACATGCTCAGTGAAAGAATGCAAAAACAATCGTAGAGGCCTGTATTTGTGGCGACTTCGGAGGTGCGTCGATCATCGACAGAAAGTGAAACGGGACCTGAAAACTCTTGTAGTTTTCCATAGCTTCGCCGTCGCAACCTTCACAAAACACGAAGTAACTGAATATGTTAGGCTAGCGTTGTGGCCAAGTGGGCTAAGGCGGGACTAACTTGCCTTGTCCACAAGCCAGAAACCAATGGCGCCTGACAGGTGTGGGTTCGAGCCAGCATCTGGGCGTTATGTTTTTTCCGAATATTTTTCAAAAATTCAAAAATAATGTTAGGTAGGTAGGGTTTAGGCGCGCCACTGGCGATAGAAAGGGATAATAAACTGCAGCAAAAAAAATAAAAATATGTGAGGGTACGATACAGGTGGCCAGTGACACATGTTATTATTCTTGAATATTTGGAAATAACTCACTAAAACACGCGGAGAAAAAAAAACGGAAGTATTTTTCATAGAGGGGATTCCCGTTGGTGCATAGGATAGCAGAAAAGTGTGAATAGACTTTTGTTAATCCCTAGTCATTGGTGAGTGAAACTTAGTCTTTGGTTAGGCCAATCGCTGTACGCCTTGCAGTATAGACTTTTGTTAATCCCTAGTAATTGGTGAGTGAAACTTAGTCTTTGGTTAGGCCAATCTGGCCCTCACACAGACCCGTTGGTAAAAATCTAAGCCGTTGGCGGTTAATTCGTTCTATCCCATTTTTGTTTGGAGAAAGAGCAAAGACAGGAGACGAAGAGGAAGAACGGAAACAGCAGGCAGGAAAATGGCAATGTCTTCCGTCGGCCCAGGGCCTGGAAACCCATTACGATGAACCATTGTCAACCGTTGTGTTGTTATCTCCCCTATGTCTCTGTCTGCATTACTGTCTGTCTCTCTGTCTGCATTACTGTCTGTCTCTGTCTGCATTACTGTCTGTCTATATCCGTCTGCATTACTGTCTGTCTATATCCGTCTGCATTACTGTCTGTCTCTGTCTGCATTACTGTCTATCTATATCCGTCTGCATTACTGTCTTTCTATATCCGTCTGCATTACTGTCTATCTATATCCGTCTGCATTACTGTCTATCTATCTCTGTGTGCATTACTGTCTATCTATCTCTGTCTGCATTACTGTCTATCTATCTCTGTGTGCATAACTGTCTATCTATCTCTGTCTGCATTACTGTCTATCTATCTCTGTGTGCATAACTGTCTGTCTCTGTCTGCATTACTGTCTATCTATCTCTGTCTGCATTACTGTCTATCTCTGTCTGCATTACTGTCTATCTATCTCTGTCTGCATAACTGTCTGTCTCTCTGTCTGCATTACTATCTGTCTCTCTGTCTGCATTACTATCTGTCTCTCTGTCTGCATTACTATCTGTCTCTCTCCGTCTGCATTACTGTCTATCTATCTCCGTCTGCATTACTGTCTATCTATCTCTGTCTGCATAACTGTCTATCTATCTCTGTCTGCATAACTGTCTATCTATCTCTGTCTGCATAACTGTCTATCTATCTCTGTCTGCATAACTGTCTATCTATCTCTGTCTGCATAACTGTCTATCTATCTCTGTCTGCATAACTGTCTATCTATCTCTGTCTGCATAACTGTCTATCTATCTCTGTCTGCATAACTGTCTATCTATCTCTGTCTGCATAACTGTCTATCTATCTCTGTCTGCATAACTGTCTGTCTCTCTGTCTGCATTACTATCTGTCTCTCTGTCTGCATTACTATCTGTCTCTCTGTCTGCATTACTATCTGTCTCTCTGTCTGCATTACTATCTGTCTCTCTGTCTGCATTACTATCTGTCTCTCTCCGTCTGCATTACTGTCTATCTATCTCCGTCTGCATTACTGTCTATCTATCTCCGTCTGCATTACTGTCTATCTATCTCTGTCTGCATAACTGTCTATCTATCTCTGTCTGCATAACTGTCTATCTATCTCTGTCTGCATAACTGTCTATCTATCTCTGTCTGCATAACTGTCTATCTATCTCTGTCTGCATAACTGTCTATCTATCTCTGTCTGCATAACTGTCTATCTATCTCTGTGTGCATAACTGTCTATCTATCTCTGTCTGCATAACTGTCTGTCTCTCTGTCTGCATTACTATCTGTCTCTCTGTCTGCATTACTATCTGTCTCTCTGTCTGCATTACTATCTGTCTCTCTGTCTGCATTACTATCTGTCTCTCTCCGTCTGCATTACTGTCTATCTATCTCCGTCTGCATTACTGTCTATCTATCTCCGTCTGCATTACTGTCTATCTATCTCTGTCTGCATAACTGTCTATCTATCTCTGTCTGCATAACTGTCTATCTATCTCTGTCTGCATAACTGTCTATCTATCTCTGTCTGCATAACTGTCTATCTATCTCTGTCTGCATAACTGTCTATCTATCTCTGTCTGCATTACTGTCTATCTATCTCTGTCTGCATAACTGTCTGTCTCTCTGTCTGCATTACTATCTGTATCTCTGTCTGCATTACTATCTGTCTCTCTGTCTGCATTACTGTCTGTCTGTCTCTGACTACATTACTATCTATCTTTCTCTGTCTACATTACTGTCTGTCTCTCTGTTTGCATTACTGTCTGTCTCTCTGTCTGCATTACTATCTGTCTCTATGTCTGCATTACTATCTGTCTCTCTGTCTGCATTTTGTCTGCCTGTCTCTGTCTACATTACTGTCTGTCTCTATGTCTGCATTACTATCTGTCTCTCTGTCTGCATTTTGTCTGCCTGTCTCTGTCTACATTACTGTCTGTCTCTATGTCTGCATTACTATCTGCCTCACTGTCTGCATTACTGTCTGTCTCTCTGTCTACATTACTGTCTGTCTCTCTGTCTGCATTACTGTCTGTCTCTCTTTGTCTACATTGCTATCTGTCTCTCTGTCTGCATTACTGTCTGTCTCTCTTTGTCTACATTGCTATCTGTCTCTCTGTCTGCATTACTGTCTGTCTCTCTCTGTCTACATTACTGTCTGTCTATGTCTACATTACTATCTGTCTCTCTGTCTGCATTACTGTCTGTCTCTCTCTCTCTGACTACATTACTGTCTGTCTCTCTGTCTGCATTACTGTCCGTCTCTCTGGTTGTTGTTCTAAAGTTCCATGATGGTTTCTATGGTATCTTTCCTGTTTTATCTTTTCCTCATCCCCTAATAATAATAATAATAATAATAATAATAATAATAATAATAATAATAATAATAATAATAATACATGATGCTATATACGCGCCTTTTCCCAAACCAATCAGGCTCAAAGCGCGGCGATCTATACCAACATACACGCTCACCTGTCTCATCCACCCTCACAAACACCGAACACACACCAATCACTCAAACAGGTGGTGTAAAGGCAGGGAGATCGCTATTGGAAGACGGAAAGAAACTCGATTTTTTTATATTTGAAATTTGTATGTTGACTGCGTCCAGTACCATTATTGAAGGGAAGGAGGAAACCGGAGTGCCCGGAGAAAACCCTCGGTGACCTCAATAGTCTCGTACCTAAGTCACATACGTTCGCCCCTTGCGGGAATCGAACCCGTGACCTTCGGCATAGGAAACCGGCGACTTATCCACTGCGTCACGAGCCCAGCCCTACCCCCCTCTTATTTATTATTTAGTTAATCACTTTCATATTGCACTTTATCTTATCACTTTTGTATAGCGCTTTTCCACCTCTAGAGCTGGTCAGGGCGGTGGCCGATACAAGATCAAACTCAAGGCGGTGGCCGATACAAGATCAAACTCAAGGCGGTGGCCGATACAAGATCAAACTCAAGGCGGTGGCCGATACAAGATCAAACTCAAGGCGGTGGCCGATACAAGATCAAATTCAAGGCGGTGGCCGATACAAGATCAAACTCAAGGCGGTGGCCGATACAAGATCAAATTCAAGGCGGTGGCCGATACAAGATCAAACTCAAGGCGGTGGCTGATACAAGATCAAACTCAAGGCGGTGGCCGATACAAGATCAAACTCAAGGCGGTGGCCGATACAAGATCAAACTCAAGGCGGTGGCCGATACAAGATCAAATTCAAGGCGGTGGCCGATACAAGATCAAACTCAAGGCGGT
>CM072515.1:79979534-80009534 GCA_036898135.1 Oncomelania hupensis
GCCGTCATCCAAATATAGGAGGAGGAGGTAGAGAAGAAGAAGAAGGAGAAGAAGGTGATGATGAAGAGGGTGAAGAGAGAAACAAAAACGAAGAGAAAAAGAACAGAAATAAAAAGAGAAATAGGGTCTGTGAACTCAGAGAAAGCGTGAATTTCCAGTTGATTGACCGCCCAACAGCTTTTCCCATTACGGTCATTGCTGAGCACCTTGGTCTTTGAGCATCATCAGTGATACAGCAGCCACACTAATAATAATAATAATAATAATAATAATAATAATAATAATAATAATAATAATAATAATAATAATAAGAAGAAGAAGAAGAAGAAGAAGAAGAAGAAGAAGAAGAAGAAGAAGAAGAAGACGAAGACAGGATGGTGTCACGCGCTTTTTCTTCAACCGAACTGTGAAGAGAGCGTATTACAGAGATCGGATTAGGAATTTAATTTTTAATTTTACATTGACTGCATCCAATAACATTATTGAAGGGAGGGAGGAAACCGGGGTACCCGACGAAAAACCTCAGTTGCGTAAGTTCGACTTATGCGAGGTTTGAACCCGCGACCTTCGGCATAGGAAACTAGCACTCTGTCCACTGTGCTACCTAGCCAGTCCAAGTGAAAGCCTCGTTCACCTGCCCTATAGTCCACTGTGTTACCTGGCCAGCCCAAGTGAAAGCCTCGTTCACCTGCCCTATAGTCCACTGTGTTACCTAGCCAGTCCAAGTGAAAGCCTCGTTCACCTGCCCTATAGTCCACTGTGTTACCTGGCCAGCCCAAGTGAAAGCCTCGTTCACCTGCCCTATAGTCCACTGTGTTACCTGGCCAGCCCAAGTGAAAGCCTCGTTCACTTGCCCTATAGTCCACTGTGTTACCTGGCCAGCCCAAGTGAAAGCCTCGTTCACCTGCCCTATAGTCCACTGTGTTACCTGGCCAGCCCAAGTGAAAGCCTCGTTCATCTGCCCTATATTCCACTGTGCTACCTAGCCAGCCCAAGTGAAAGCCTCGTTCACCTGCCCTATAGTCCACTGTGTTACCTAGCCAGTCCAAGTGAAAGCCTCGTTCACCTGCCCTATAGTCCACTGTGCTACCTAGCCAGTCCAAGTGAAAGCCTCGTTCACTTGCCCTATATTCCACTGTGCTACCTAGCCAGCCCAAGTGAAAGCCTCGTTCACCTGCCCTATAGTCCACTGTGCTACCTGGCCAGCCCAAGTGAAAGCCTCGTTCACCTGCCCTATAGTCCACTGTGCTACCTGGCCAGCCCAAGTGAAAGCCTCGTTCACCTGCCCTATAATCCACTGTGCTACCTAGCCAGCCCAAGTGAAAGCCTCGTTCACCTGCCCTATAGTCCACTGTGTCAACCTAGTCGGGGTAGTATATCGCACTGCTACTGTCTATGTCAACCTAATAGGGGTAGTATATCCTACTGCTACTAAGTCAACCTAATAGGGGTAGTATATCCTACTGCTACTAAGTCAACTTAATATGGGTAGTATATCCTACTGCTACTAAGTCAACCTAATAGGGGTAGTATATCCTACTGCTACTCTCTAAGTCAACCTACTAGGGGTAGTATATCCTACTGCTACTGTCTATGTGAAACTAATAGGGGTAGTATCATCTACTGCTTGTGTCTATGTGAAACTAATATGGGTAGTATCATCTACTGCTAGTGTCTATGTGAACCTAATAGGTGTAGTATCATCTACTGCTACTGTCTATATGAACTTAATAGGGGTAGGACATTCCACTGCTACTGTCTATGTGAACCCAATAGGGGTAGTATATTCTACTGCTACTGTCTATGTGAACATAATAGGGGTAGTATCATCTACCGCTACTGTCTATCCTATACTATCCCGTAACTCGAAGGTCGTTGGGGCACCACAGATGACCGTTTAACCAGCGTATTCCATCTTTCCCTGTCCTCAGCAACCCTCATGGCTTCGCTCAGTGTCAAGCCAGTCCATTCTCGAATGTTGTCCTCCCACCTCTTTTTCTGTTTCCTTCTTCTTCTGCCTCCTTGCATCATGCCTTGCAGGATTATCTTTGCAAGGCCTGATCCTGCTACTGTCTATGCGAACCTAATAGGGGTGGGATAGGGTCTGTAGTACGAACCTAACAAGACATTCCCCCACCAAACATTCCGAGCAGCTTTGTTATGGATCCTTCCGCTTAAAATAACGTATAAGTTAACAGACATCATTTTATATGACATGGAAGCGTTCTTACTTTAATTGACTACTGTGGCCCTGACCTTGAACTTTGTAATGTTGAGTACATGTGTTCCTGTGGTCAGTTCCAATACCTTCGGCTTCTAACTTCGCTTTTTCTTGTGCCTGTTTCTGGTTTCTATGACAACATATAGGTGATTTACAATCAAAAGGGTTTCCTAATAAATGTAATCCTTGACCTTGAACAGTTTCCATAATAGTTCAATTATCCGTATTGCGATACATGCTTCTTTCCCCAATCTCTTTCGTCTCCTTTCTATGACGTCATCCAATTACGTCCAATGCTTCCTTTATGTTCACAAGAGACCCCGAGATGAACTTGTGGAGTTCTCAACGCGACGTTATTTACTACAGTGATCTTGACCTTGACGATTCCAAATGTAGGTATCCAATTTCACGTGTGGCTGGATTTTTCTGTTGTGCTGTTCCTCGCTACACCTACATCCAATGACATTCTAGGCTTTCTTTACATTCTTAAGACTTCCAAGAAAGATTTGAGTTCTGCGACCTTGATCTTGAAGTTTGGGAAGTTCACCACCGATCTAGATAGTTTCATTGAACTTTTCAAAGGATTCAGTGTGGCAGAAATGGGGCAGTTGGAAAATTGGCAGTGAAACCCATCCCTCCATTGTCAATCTAAGCTGATACTTGCATAGAAAAAAGATAGGAAGTTGTTGTGTAAGTTGTTGTGTAAGTTGTTGTGCCTTTTTGAGATGTGGACAATTTCTGTCCTCGTCGTTCCCAGCCCAAAGGGAAAATGGTGAGATTTAGGGTCTGCTTTTTCTCAGTGGCCGATTTTGTTAAAACAGAATCCATTTTCTAGCCACCTGTTAGCATATAACGATTTTAAAAATATGCTTGCATTTTATGGGGACAAGAACGAATCTGATTCTGAAGTTCATATCAAAAGGGATTGATTGGGCTAAATTCCTCATTACCTTTCCCGGGTGGCGAGGAACAACGGGTGCCATGCTTTCTGTGTGAAAGAAAACCTGAGTTTTACACATAAAGATGACATACATGTCCAACACACAACGTATTCACAATCGTACACACACACACACACACACACACACACACACACCCACACATACACACACACGCACACACTAGGCTAGGTAGAAACGCCTTTATTCTGACATACACTTGAACCTCTACGTACTTTCTTTTGACGGAACCCATATTTTGACGTCAAAACTTTGTTCCGTTAGGGTTAGGGTTGGGTTAAGGGTTAAGGTTATGGTTAGGGTTAGAGTTAGGGTTAGAGTTAGGGTCAACGATAGCTTCAAAAAATTGACAAATGTGCAAAAATGCCATAATAACGTAGAGTTTTATGAAAGTCATCACAACGGCATTTCTATCTCTGTGTGTGTGTGTCGTTTGTACCCTAGTGACTTGAAGAATTCCTATAATGCCTTTAGGACACAAAGGTTGTAGACCTATGTAGCAGAACAGAAGGAAATGCTGATGCCCAGCAAGATAGAGATACTCAAAGGAATAATTATGGAAGTATATTTGGGTAAAACAGAAAACTAAACTACAATATTGCAGTGGAAGCAGATGTAGCTGTGGAAAAAATACTAGGACTTGAATGAACAAGTGGGGAGTTCTTTCGCTGATCAAAATAATGACTACTGGCGGATGTAGTAGTAGTAGTAGTAGTAGTAGTAGTAGTAGTAGTAGTAGTAGTAGTAGTAGTAGTAGTAGTAGTAGTTGTAGTAGTAGTAGTAGTAGTAGTAGTAGTAGTAGTAGTAGTAGTAGTAGTAGTGAGGGCACAATAGGCCGTTAAGCGTTTGCGAATGTCCTCTCTAGACTACTTTAATTACTGTATGGGTGTGTTTCCCATGCACATTTTCCTACAAAATCATTCATCATAGCTAAAGAAAAAAACAGCCACAAACCTTGCTAATTAAACAAACTGGTTTTTAAAACAAATTATGTTATGTGCCTTTTAACAAACACAACTTCTGATAAATCATTCCAAAAGATAGCTACTCTGTTAGAAAAAGAAACTCCCGTAGGTTAGTATTGCAGTGCTGTACAAAGTTTTTCCTCTAAGAATTTCGGGTTCTGTCACAAAACGGCGCAAAAAAGTCATTTCAATTTAGGTCCAATGCCATTTGTCGACTGGCCTACAAGGACTATTATAGATAAATAGACAGCTCAGAAGAGGGACGGAACAGAAAGGAGTTTGTGACGGTGGGTCTATTGTTGCTGGGCTCTGCACAATAGAATGCTATTACCCCCTCGTCTATCGTCTGCGGGGATCGGCTAGTGTAATCACCCTATGACTAATCTTAATACATTTATACGTTTAGCTAGGTCTGTGTGCGGATAGGGTTATAGAGATAGGGAAAAAAATGGTAAAAGATTCACTGGCACACTAGCTCTCACACGGCTATGAAACATAGGTAGTCCAGCCACTCGTTAACAGTAAATATTACACATTTATTTCCTCTACTCTATACAAAATTCTCTAAACACTCTATTAACTTAAATGTCCAAATTTACTTCAGCTAGTTCGCTCCTTGATGGGTCTATGCTGCTACTGTTGTTGATATTTGCTACTCTCTCATCATTGGGCTATTTGTTCTAGTTTGCCTAATGTTTGTTTTCAGGAGAGTGGACTACCGCACAGTCCTTCTAGATCAGCGTTAGTGCAATTCTGCTTGCACTTAGCTGATGTGTTGAGGTGTGGTGATGGTGTCTCCTCCTTGGTTGTTGACTATCGGGCTATCTTAGCTCAGTGCTAGATGCTCCACTGCAGGCCGAATGTCAGGGTTGACTCTTAGTGGTTTATACCTGCCTTGGACCAACTAGCCTGCTTGTCTGCAAAACATAAGACAAGTTTCTGCAACGCCTTGTATACAAAGGTTGTGCAGAGCGTCTCACTGATGGTAGAAACAGCCCTCAGTTGAGATCGCATCCACTTATACAAACAAGGGACGACAATCTTCTATGTCCGTGGTCCACTGGGATCTCCAATATAATTCCTATACATATACATATCATGGCTAAATTAAGCACATGGAGAAGTAATTAACAATATACACATTCTCCGGTACAGCCACTGGTTTGCAATAATACACATAGGAGAAACAACAGTTGGACAGTAGAGGCTACCTCGTGGTGCCGAAACCGGTCGCGTGTCTGCCACGTGGTCACGCTAAGTTTCACAAACATTCACAATGATAAAACATGGCAAGACTTCACAAATATAATCCAACAATAATATCAAAAATTTGCGATGGAACAAAACTTATCATTTACCTTTTTGCCAATGTCAGGCTGTGGCTATACTGCGATGAATGATTTTCACCCGTCACCTGCTTTAGTCTTTCTGAGAGAGATTTTTCCACGTGTCCACCGGGTGAGCGTTAGACAAAGAATGACTACCTAGCCTTGTGGTCAGCCAAAGCCCACGAAAATCTCGTGAGATCTCAGCGCCGTCTGTCGGGGGTTGGTGGCTATACGTCAGCGGGATGAGGTCACTGCCTACCTGAGCGAGAGTTAGCTTACACATGCTTAGCACACAACTGACTTGTGTCGTCTACTAACTTGTGTCGTCTGCTTACTTGTCTCGTCTGCTAGGCAGCGACTTTACGTTACCCAGGCCAAAGCAGGCTGAACTAGTTACGGCGAGAAGCCTTAGTACAGGGTCTAAATAGCCTCTTGTGACAGAGTTGAGTGTGGGGGGAGGGGGGGTTTGGAGGGGGAGGGGGGTGAACGGGATGAGAGAGTATTAGTGGCAGAGAGGTTTTGGACAGTGCAACCAGGACTATTGCACAACAAAATCAAGCTCTTTTGTAACAGTCAACAAGGAGTGCAGGCGACGAGGGAGGATGGTGTAGATAATGTGTGTGTGTGTGTGTGTGTGTGTGTGTGTGTGTGTGTGTGTGTGCAGGTAGAAAATACATTTGCGGGGAGAGTTGATTGTTTTATTAACGTCTTAGTTTTCAGAATTATTTTAAATATTTTATTATTTATCCGAGTATTTTAGCAGAGAGAGAGAGAGGGAGAGAGAGAGAGAGAGAGAGAGAGACAGACAGAGAGAGAGGGAGAGAGAGATAGAGAGAGATAGAAAGAGAGAGAGGGAGAGAGAGATATAAAGAGAGAGATATAGAGAGAGAGACAGAGATAAAGGTGATGAAGAAGTTGCCAAAGAGAGACAGAGAGGATGGTATTCCACATCCTCTTCCGCCTGCTTCAGCCCCTTCCCTCCCCCTTTAACACTCCCACGCACTGACCCCCAATAGCATTCTCTCCTTTCCCGTGTTCCCACGCAGCACTTCATCGAGCCCTGAAGCTAGTCGGCGTAGCAACATCTTGGTTAGCTATTTTGTTATCAACGACGTCTCTCCCACTTTGTACTAACTCGAGCCGACTGGCCCAGTGGTGCTGTGCAGTGACCTCGCCTGGCCTGCAGGAAACTCGGGTTCCATTGTCCGTGGCGACGTGACTCGACTTTCTGTAATGATTCTTTGTGCGATGATTTATTTCTGGTTGCCGGATGTGATGGATAAAAATAACCCAGGATTGTAAGCAGATCAAGGCACATGAAAAAACAGGGTGCTAATTATAGCCAACAGACGCTTGGTTTGATCTGACTGCTCTTTGCAACACAAATGGGCGACTAAGCAAAGCTATCCTATCCTATCCTATCCTATCCTATTCCGTAACTCGAAGGTCATTGGGGCACCACAGATAACCGTTTAACCAACGTACTCCATCTTTCTCTGTCCTTAGCAACTCTCATGACTTCGCTCAGTGTCAAGCCAGTACATTCTCGAATGTTATCCTCCCACCTATTTTTCTGACTCTCGCTTCTTCTGCCTCCTTGCACCGTGCCTTGCAGGATGGTATTTGCAAGGCCTGATGCTCTGCTGATGTGGCCATACCATCGGAGTTTCCGTTTTTTTCACCATTGTGAGCAGGTCATCGTGTTGTCCAATGGCTTGTGTGATGGTCTGTCGGACTTCGTCGTTGGTGATGTGCTGGGTATAGGAATTACCCAGAAGTCTTCTGTAGCACCTCGTCTCCATGCTTTGTATTCTTCCTTGTAGATATGCTGTGAGGGTCCATGTTTCGCAAGTGTATAGGAAGATGGAGATGACAAGGGAGCGCAGTAGCCTTACCTTGGAATGTAGGATGATGCATGGTCTTGTCTTTTCAAATAGGCTTCAACCTTGTGAAGGCAGCAGTTGTTTGCGCGATCCTGGAGAGGACTTCCTGTCGGGACCCATTGTCTGATACAATGGCTCCTAAATATTTGAAGTTATGCACTGTGTTGAGGGGTAGGTCTCGGACTTTGATGTCCGTGTTGATACCATTGGTGTTGTTTTCATTGTGTTTTTGTGAATAAAGATTTCTTGACTTGTTGCTGCCAATGAACGCTAGGCCTGACGTCTTGTTGAAGAACATTTTACGATCGACGCCAATCTCAGTCTTACTGCATTAACTGGGAAGTCATTGTCGCGCTTGTTAGGCCACTCCAAGATGAAATTATCCACGTGGTTTCTAATGACATCCACTCGTCCTTGGCCATAACGATTGGACAGTGTCCAGGCCAGGCTAACTGGACAGACGTACAACATACTTTGACCGGTTATGACTTGGGTAATTAACCTCCTAGGGAGAAAATGTGCCGAGGTCAAGGAGAAGTCAAGGAGAGATTGATTCAAACGGTTTGGGGATTAGGAAAAAAACAAGTGTCTGTAAAACACGGACAGGGAGTTGTCTCGCTAAGGAGTTAAGGACAGTGTACTATTTGATGTGAAGGAGTTGGAACTAGAGTTAAGGACAGTGTAGTATTTGATGTGAAGGAGGTAAAACTAGAGTTAAGGACAGTGTAGTATTTGATGTGAAGGAGTTGGAACTAGAGTTAAGGACAGTGTACTATTTGATGTGAAGGAGTTGGAACTAGAGTTAAGGACAGTGTAATATTTGATGTGAAGGAGTTGGAACTAGAGTTAAGGACAGTGTACTATTTGATGTGAAGGAGTTGGAACTAGAGTTAAGGACATGTACTATTTGATGTGAAGGAGAAGTGCACTAGAGTTAAGGACAGTGTAGTATTTGATGTGAAGGAGTTGGAACTAGAGTTAAGGACGGTGTAATATTTTATGTGAAGGAGTTGGAACTAGAGTTAAGGACAATGTAGTATTTGATATGAAGGAGGTGTAACTAGAGTTAAGGACAGTGTAGTATTTGATGTGAAGGAGGTGGAACTAGAGTTAAGGACGGTGTAGTATTTGATGTGAAGGAGGTGGAACTAGAGTTAAGGACATGTAGTATTTGATGTGAAGGAGAAGTGCACTAGAGTTAAGGACATGTAGTATTTGATGTGAAGGAGAAGTGCACTAGAGTTAAGGACAGTGTAGTATTTGATGTGAAGAAGGTGGAACTAGAGTTAAGGACAGTGTACTATTTGATGTGAAGGAGAAGTGCACTAGGGTTAAGGACATGTAGTATTTGATGTAAAGGAGAAGTGCACTAGGGTTAAGGACATGTAGTATTTGATGTGAAGGAGAAGTGCACTAGGGTTAAGGACATGTACTATTTGATGTGAAGGAGAAGTGCACTAGGGTTAAGGACATGTAGTATTTGATGTGAAGGAGAAGTGCACTAGGGTTAAGGACATGTAGTATTTGATGTGAAGAAGGTGGAAGTAGAGTTAAGGAATGAATGAACATTGAGGTTTAACGTCTACACCCACCATTGGCGATATGGCAGACGGGGATAACCATCCCAGGGAAAGAGGGGTAGTGACATGAATCAACACTGAACCACCAAAGCAATCATACTGCTAAAATGGACAGTGAAAATGGCCACATTTTATATCGCCCACCACGGGATTCGAACCTGGGTCATCGGTGTGCCAGGCGAACGCTCTACCAATTGAGCTACGGCGGTGGGCTGAGTTAAGGACATGTAGTATTTGATGTGAAGGAGGTAAAACTAGAGTTAAGGACAGTGTAGTATTTGATGTGAAGGAGGTGGAACTAGAGTTAAGGACATGTAGTATTTGATGTGAAGGAGGTGGAACTAGAGTTAAGGACATGTAGTATTTGATGTGAAGGAGGTGGAACTAGAGTTAAGGACATGTAGTATTTGATGTGAAGGAGGTGGAACTAGAGTTAAGGACAGTGTAGTATTCGATGTGAAGGAGGTGGAACTAGAGTTAAGGACATGTAGTATTTGATGTGAAGGAGGTGGAACTAGAGTTAAGGACAGTGTAGTATTTGATGTGAAGGAGGTGGAACTAGAGTTAAGGACAGTGTAGTATTTGATGTGAAGGAGGTGGAACTAGAGTTAAGGACATGTAGTATTTGATGTGAAGGAGAAGTGCACTGACAGAACAGACACAATAAATAACTCAACTCGTGTGCTGATGGTTCTGTGGAGTATTTTGGCTGATGAGCAGACTAGGAATGTGAACGTTACAAAAGTCGTTGTTTCTGAAAGCATGATGGGTAAAACAGCAATACTGGAGTCTCGTGAGACGAGAACAGGAAATGCTATAAGTTTACTTTCGCTTTGGTGGACATTACAGACAACATCTTAATAAGACAACATGTCAATAGCAATAGACAGCACTTGCTGACAATCAATAGCAATAGACATCACTTGCTGACAATCAATAGCAATAGACATCACTTGCTGACAGTCAATAGCAATAGACAGCACTTGCTGACAATCAATAGCAATAGACAGCACTTGTTGACAATCAATAGCAATAGACAGCACTTGCTGACAATCAATAGCAATAGACAGCACTTGCTGACAATCAATAGCAATAGACAGCACTTGCTGACAATCAATAGCAATAGACAGCACTTGATGACAATCAATAGCAATAGACAGCACTTGATGACAATAGCAATAGACAGCACTTGCTGACAATCAATAGCAATAGACAGCACTTGTTGACAATCAATAGCAATAGACATCACTTGCTGACAATTAATAGCAATAGACAGCACTTGTTGACAATCAATAGCAATAGACAGCACAGCACTTGCTGACAATCAATAGCAATAGACAGCACTTGTTGACAATCAATAGCAATAGACAGCACAGCACTTGCTGACAATCAATAGCAATAGACAGCACTTGTTGACAATCAATAGCAATAGACAGCACTTGTTGACAATCAATAGCAATAGACAGCACTTGCTGACAATCAATAGCAATAGACAGCACTTGTTGACAATCAATAGCAATAGACAGCACTTGTTGACAATCAATAGCAATAGACAGCACTTGCTAACAATCAATAGCAATAGACAGCACGGCCATTGTGTTCTGAGCTCCTCACTGTATCAGCTGGGCTTGCTGGCAGTCAAATGCCCGATTTCGTCTTCTCCTTCTCCTCCTCCCCATTTTTTTTCTTCTTTTTTGTTTCTTCTTCTTAGTGCAATGTCAACCCCACAGTGGGAAGGAGTAGAGGGGGCAGGGGTAAGCAAGTCCACAATGTACGTGTCTTGAAGACCGACCGCCGCTGTACATTCTCCAGGAAACCAATATTACTTTTAGAACTTTAGAACTCCCGCCGAGCACTGTCTTGATTCAAACAGTAAACCAAGCCGGAGGTGTGGAACGTCTTTCAGTGAACTGTTTTCCTGTAAGCCTCCCTTTCCTCCTCCTTCCTTCCCTTCTTCTTCCTTTTCTCTCCTCCTTCTTTCTCCTCCTCCTCCTCCTCCTCCTCCTCCTCCTCCCCCTCTTTCTTCTTTTCTTCATCTTGAGGTTGGCAGCCGTGCTCTAAAGTCCAGATACTCAACGTTAATGTGTAGGGTTCAGGTGGGAAATCCTATTAGTTTCAGCAGCTGCTCCTAAACTAGTTTAATAATAATAATAATAATAATAATAATAATAATAATAATAATAATAATAATAATAATAATAATAATAACGAATACTAAACGCGCCTTATTCCAAATAATCAGACTCAAAACGCGGCGATCTGTAACTAACCCGTGACAAATTTAGCAGAACGTAATCATGTTATGTCATTTGAGAGTATGAAGTTTCCAAATGTTATATGATGATGATGATGATGATGATGATGATGGTGATGATGATATGATGATGATCATGATGATATGCTGTCTGTAGGTCTCTTTTGTTTACCTATAATCACTTTACCGACTTTCTAGCAAATTACTGTATTTGTATACAACAGCGACTAAGACTGAGTGAGCGATGAAACAGCATGTTGTTGTTGTTGTTGTTGTTGTTGTTGTTGTTGTTAGGTTTTGTGACAATTAAGAATATGGGCACCCTGCTAAGGGGTCTAGCCACTGAGAGTTCAGTTAAACCCTCCTCAATCTGACGTTTAACCCGTGTGGTAGAAAATATAAGCCCCGTGAATTGTAGTCGCGTGTATAATATTTTACACCAACATGGTTATGCGGGGGTACAGGTTTTTATGATGTTAAAAAAAGTTTAAAATAATAACAATAATAATAAGGTGCCGGACCCTAAAAACTACAGACTTCCAAAATATCATTCTGAAATGACTTCCAAAACCACGAATTGACCTTTTGACATCTAGCTTTTTTTGTAAAGGCCCCTTGTTATGGAACACTCTTTCTTTGGAACAAAACAAATTGCAATTATCATTAAATAGTTTCACGTACAAGTTGTGCAACCTATTTGTTCCTAATTTGGAAAATCCTACATTATAACATGCATCATTTGATTTTCCTCTTTCACCACCACCCCCACCTCCCACCCTCCCTTAAGTCCCTCAAACCTATCTCTCTCTCTTTAGTGAATTAAATGGTTCCAGTTAAAAGTTTCATATTAGTTAAGTTAGATATTTAATGTTTTTTTCCTTTAATGTTAAATCTATGTTTGTCTATGCATGAATGCGGATGTATGAAAAATCATTTTCTTCTCGTAATGAAATATTGAATCTGAATATCTTTCCGTCTCTGTCTGTCTGTCTGTCTGTCTCTCTGTCTCTCTCTCTCTCTCTCCCCCCTATATTTCAGACTAAGAAAAGGACAAAAAGTGAGAAGTTGGAGAAAGAGAGGATTATGAAGATACCATTCCCTGATATTAAAGATACTGACGCTCATGTCCTAGGCGGGTGAGTGGCAGTTACATAGATACGACGATGGAGGCGTTAGACGATGTGCCTTACAATGCAAGCTGGCGCCTCGGACGGCTTCGGTTAGATTGTGTATCGACCAGTGCCTAGAGCAGCTCTTGAACTGGAAAAGCTCAGTATTAGAACATTAATAATAATACAAATCATCATCATCATAATCATCATTATCACATTTATTGATGTCGTCAACACATCACGTTATGCTGAAATAACTAGGGAGGGAACTCTGCACCCGTTAAAAAGAGAGCTTCAAATCACCCGTTTAGGACATGCGCGTCAGGATCTTTACATCCGTGCCATAGAATGCGTGCGAGCAAGGACTAAACTTCAGTTTATACTCTCATCTGAAGTAGTAGGGGGTCATCTTGTCTACGTATCAGTGTCATGTTATTTTTTCGGCACTTCAAGCCGTCATCCGTGACATGTGGAACCATGGTCTGTCATGTTATGGCGTAACACGGAAGGCTTGAACTCTTTACCGTCGCATAACCAATGGACCCAACCACCGCGCCTTTACACACAACGATTAATAATACTGGACACTGTGTACGCCTTTTTGGTCCTAACTCGGATTTAAAGCACCGCGATCTGTCCTCAACATATATACTGACGTGTTGCACTCTTACAGGCACAACACAGGCAGTCGTCAGTCAAACATGATTAAACAATCCTTTTCATTGAGAGCGGCACTATTTACCTGCTAGTTGAAAGTAGGTCTTATTGTTGTGACACTGATGTTTTGGAAGGGACTAGTACTGACACAGTCATGATGGAGGGACCCTTCTGTTGTTGCAGAGGTTGCTGACCTCAAAATTAAACTACGTAATTTGAACTCGTGGCGATGGATTATCTCCGCGGTTACACAGTGGTGTCGTATTTCTAAGTTGTTCAAAGTCCAAGTTGAGCTAGACCGCAGCAACAGCAGCAATAGGGGGTTGTGAGGTTCTGGTTTGTGTTTGTATTTTCAGATAATACAGATGATGCTTGGAAACAGTGGGGAATCAGGGCGAGTGAAATGTCCGTCTGTCTGTCGGTCGGCCTGTCTGTCTTTCTGCCTGTCTGTCTGCCTGTGGGTTGGTCGATCGGACCATTGGGCGCCATATTTCACATTCTTTTAGATATTAACTCATTCGTCTAGGACCTGCACGTCAGGGGCTTTAATTTTCTTGCGATGGAACGCATATGTGCGCAGGCTGGATCTCGGTTTATACTCTCATCCAAAGAAGTAAATGTTAGTGGTCTCAGTAGTAGCCACTGATATCGGTACTTCACAACAAGAGTGGTTACCTTAAGGGACACCCTGGATAACACTTTACAGCCTCACAGATTGTTTTTAACATTCGAAGTGAGTGTTAACCCAAAGGAAATTAAGATTAAACTAAGTTTTAAGAAAAAATAACCTCTTTTAAAAGTACTGGAAAAAATCTATACATTTATTTTGGGTATGGACCTATTAATAGCACCATTAGCGTTTATTCTAAAAATAGCCCTGCAACGAAAGTGTGTATAGAAGGCACAGTTGTTTACATAACAAGGAAGAGACGCCTACAACTCCAAGCTTGGCGGTCGGTTTCCAGACGTCATGACAGATTGATGATGACACTTTTTCTACCAGCGTATGTGCGATCGGCCTGCATAATTTGTGGAGTGTTCAGGTACATGGTAAAATAGCTCTCGGCTTTGTGTACTCGTGCCTAATGTTTCCATGCTTTGTATTCTTAGTTGTAGGTCTGCTGTGAGGGTCCATGTTTTGTATTCTTTGTTGTAGATCTGCTGTGAGGGTCCATGTTTTGCATTCTTCGTTGTAGATCTGCTGTGAGGGTCCATGTTTTGTATTCTTTGTTGTAGATCTGCTGTGAGGGTCCATGCTTTGTATTCTTTGTTGTAGATCTGCTGTGAGGGTCCATGTTTTGTATTCTTTGTTGTAGATCTGCTGTGAGGGTCCATGTTTTGTATTCTTTGTTGTAGATCTGCTGTGAGGGTCCATGCTTTGTATTCTTTGTTGTAGATCTGCTGTGAGGGTCCGTGTTTCGCAAACCTATAGGAACATGACAAGGGAGCGCAGCAACCTTACCTTGGAGTGTAGACTGATGCTCCTGTCTTTCTAAATGGGCTTCAATTTGTCAGGGCAGCAGTTGTTTGTGCGATCCTGGAGAGGACTTCAATTTCGGGACCCATTGTCCGATACAATGGCTCCTAAATATTTGAAGTTGTGCACCGTGTTGGGCTTGGGGGATTGGCTTTGGACTTTGATGTTCGTGCTGATGCCATTGGTGCTGTTTGTTATCATTTTGGTCTTCTCTGTACTTATTTCCATTCCGAAGGCTCTGGAGATGGTATCAAGCCTCTATACCAGCTGTTCAAGTTCTTGTTTCTCTCCAGCCAACCCATCAATGTCATCCGCAAAACGGAGGTTGGAGATTGCTCTACTTTCTATGCTGATTATTCGTTCAAGATCTGCAAGGGCATCTGACATGATACGCTCCAAAAATATGTTGAAGAGTTTTGTGGAGATTAGGCATCCTTGACGCACGCCTATTGTTGCACTGAACCAGTTCCCGATGGCGCTGTTGTGGAGGACTCCACTGCTAGGCTTTTGGGAGTGGGTTATGTAGGTTGAAGCTGCCCGGATAGGGGAGGAAAGGAGTGAGGTATCTATCTACTCTATTGAAACGTATTCAGTTGTTTTTAATGTTTTATGTTTTTGTTTAATTTGGATTGTTGGGGAGCGAGTCCTGGAGGTGTGGAAGGTAGGGAAGTCTGGAGGTGTGGGAAGGTAGGGAAGTCTGGAGCTTTGGGAAGGTAGGGAAGTCTGCCCGATTTTTACGAAGTTTATGCTGATTGAACAACACGTACCAAAGGAAATTAATGTAGGAGGGAGTTTTATTTCCATTCAACACTCCTCTGCAAAGTGATGCGTCTTTGTGCATCGTTGATCATCCCATTTCATAGCCATTGAACGTCTTTCAATGCCCAGTCGTTGATAGATGTGCTGGCGGCTTTAAGTTAGTAGCATAGACCAGTGGTGGTGGAATCTTTGACGATGGCTGGTGAGTGACTGAACATTGGTAGGATGGTGCCAAGTGTGACAAATAATATATAACATAATAAAGGAGAAAACTAATCCCTCCAACAAATTGACCATTTTCTAACGCCACACCTGACTCTTGATTTTCAATCTTTTGACGGTGTCCTATGTCTTCCAGTGAATGATTGTGTTCGTGTCGGAGATATTGCAATTTTAAATGTGTGCTTGTGTGAGGTAGAGAGGTGTATGTATGTATGTGTGTATGTATGTATTTATGTATGTGTGTTGTGTTGTGTTGTGTTGTGTGTGTGTGTGTGTGTTTGTGTCAGACAGAGCAAGAGAAAGAGAGAGAGGGAGAGAGAGAGGGGGAGAGAGAAGGGTAGAGAGAGGGAGAGAGAGAGGGAGAGGGGGAGAGAGAGAGGGGGAGAGAGAGGGGGAATGAGAGAGGGACAGAGAGAGAGACAGGCAGAGAGAGAGGGAGAGAAAGAGGGGGATAGAAGGGGGAGAGAGAGAGGGAGAGAGAGAGGGAGAGAGAGAGAAAGAAGGAGAAAGAGGGAGAGAGAGAGGGAGAGATAAAGATGGAGAGAGGGAGAGAGAGAAAGAAGGAGAGAGAGGGGGAGAGAGATCGGAAGAGAGAGGGAGAGAGAGAGGGAGAGAGAGAGGGAGAGAGAGAGGGGGAGAGATTGAGAGAGAGGGAGAGAGAGAGGGAGATAGAGAGAGAGGAAGATAGAGGGAGAGAGAGAGAGAGAGAGGGAGAGAGAAAAGTTTGTGAGGGATAATGTGTGTGTGGGAGAAGAAGAGAAAGAAAGGGTGAATGAGACAGAGACAGACAGAGTGACAGACAGAGAGACAGAGAGGAGAGAACATAGAGGGGGTGGAGGAGAGAAAGGAAGCAGTAAAGAAGATCGGGGAAGTGTGAAATAGAACCGTCGCCTATTTTTTCTTCTTTTTCTCATCTCTTCCACGTTTTCGTCAACGCATTTAGTTTCACTTTGTTTATGGTTCAAAAGCGCGATGCCAAAAGGGAACCTTTGTGTGGGTTTAGTTACCTTCTTCTTCTTCTTCTTCTTCTTCTTCTTCTTCTTCTTCGTTTAGGACATGTTGTAAGACAAGGCTTTTGGGCCTAAAATCTATATCCTGTTAAAAGTTAAAAGTTCAATGTTCGAAAAGAGAAGAAGAAGAAGAAGAAAAGGAAGGAAAAAAGAAAGATGAAAATAAGGAAAAAAAGGAAGAAACTGAAAAAAGAAGAAGACAAATCTTTGAGAAGAGGGCGAAGCCAAAAAGAAAAAGACGAAGATTCAATTTTCACCGCCCGCGAGACCACATTAATTTTCTTACACCATCTCTCTCTCTCTCTCTCTCTCTCTCTCTCTCTCTCTCTCTCTCTCTCTCTCTCTCTCTCTCTCTCTCTCTCTCTCTCTCTCCCTCTCTCTCTCCTCCCCTCCATCCCTCTCTCCTCCCCTCCATCCCTCTCTCTTAATTATATTGATTTCAGAAGAGCGATGTCAACACGAACCCTCCCATGTTTAAACGAATTGTTTCACTTTTATTTCTTTCGCCTTTATTTTCTTTCATTTCCTATGGATTGTTCGTCGTGCGCTCGCTCTTTCCTTTCTTTGTGTGAGCTCTTTTTCCCCTGTCCTAATTTATTTGTTTGTGTGTGTATAGACCTATATATATACCTATATAGATATATTGTTTCCCAAGACTGGTCCTAGTCTTCGTGTTTAAATATTTCAAAGAGACAGAGTATTTTGCTCTTGAGGCAACTTGGACGTTGAAGGTGGTCACTTTGTCAAGTTGTAATTTTGCAAATTAGAAGTTGCGTAGTTATGTTGTTCACAGTGTTACACGTTATTTATCAATAATGGATTCATTCCCGATGATTGAAGCTTGATATATGTAACTCGAATTCGTTTACCCGCGCAGCCTGTTCACTCAGCAACAAGGCAGGAATCGTCGTACAAAGTTTTCCGACTTTATTTAGCAAACAACAACAACTGCACACATGACCGCTTTCCAAAAATCACTTCAAAAGTCATGTTCACAAGCAGACAATGCATTACTTATATAGCCTTTCTGCAATCGAGAGAAACTTCAAACATTCCAGAATGACGCAATAACACCCAATCAAAATAAAACTGGTCACCGGAACTAGGCACTGTCTTACGTGAAAGAACATTCCTCGGTTTAGAAGAATCACTTAGAAATTAAGAGGCAGATCTGGAAACGTCGATCAATAATAAACAAGTATTTCCAGAAAATTCTCAACAATATGGACCGACGAAACTTAGCATTATACAAAGCTTCTTCTAACAACAGCACAAAATCAAATCAAAGTTAATTACACGCTCTCATTGCATGATTTGCAAAATAAATTGCTCGGAACTATCGTGAGCGTCTCAATGGTAACACACAGATTTCTGGTGTGCTTCTCTTCAACGCGTTTCCACAAATATGTAAGCACTGTTCACCGCATCGTCCATCATTCCATGTTATAGTCAATGTCTAATCGTTGATATGTGTGCGGACGGCTTAAAGGTTTCATTCAACGAATGGACAGATTTTGTGAGACCAAAGAACTACAGGGTGGTGGAAAAGTAACTCCCTATACAAAATGGCTGACAACCTTTTTAAGCAGAGCTGTATTTGCATGAAACGAACATTGTTTTGATCCTGACAGTGATAGAAAGTAACAGCATATCACTGATTTCATATCGATATATCACAGTGACCAGAGCAGGCCACAATGGTCCTTCTTCTGACATTTTGTCTGATGTTATCGTATGTCGTAAGTCGTACGTCAGTTGAGCTTCGTCACAGAGGCCATTATTGGCTTTTCTCGTTACAGTGAGATGACATCAGAGATCCGCATTGACATGTTACCACTGTAAGGATGGCAGTACTTCTCGTTTGATGGAAATGCAATACTATTTTAAGGGTTATAATCATTGTGCAGTAGGGAAGCATTTCTCAGCCACCCTTTCTTGCTCTGTGCAAGCAACTCCCGTTTTTGTCAGCGGATCTTCATATTTTCATTGTCAAACACGGGGATTAATTTGGTCCGCTCCGGCACGTGACCTCGCTTGTCTGCCAGTGTATGTTGACCTTGTTTCTTTCCCTCCTTCTGTTACCCTTTGTGGAATGCTTAACAAGTTTAGGGTTTCGGTTTTGAAGAATACAACTCTCTCGCTTTCTTTTGATTTCAAGCACTGCTGTTTGCCAAACGACTGGTTTAATGGACCCCCGTCGTTCTGATGAGAAGCGGTGGGAGTAAGGCTTATTACATTTTCCCCGCAAGTAAAGCTCTAGTGTTGCTCCCTATGTGAAAAACATCTCCTTTGTTTAAGAGAAATATAAACAATCAATGCATTATATTACAAACAAAGTACCATATCCAACACCACCACCAACACCACATCCATCACCACCACCAACACCAACAATACCAACACTTGGAAAACTGAGTTACGGTTTCTGTACCTTGTCTATCACTGACAATTACAAATTGTATATAGACCTAAAATGATGTCCATCATTCATCACTTGTGGGGAGAGATAAAATGGACCGTTTCCTACAAACACTATTAGGAGAAGATTGTATCATTACGAAGGTATACCCCGTGTGTGTTGAAAACGACGGGAGAAAAGCACTTTGGAAGCGTGTTTAACCGACATATCTTTCTTTATTTTCCAAAAACCTTTTTGAACTGAATTGAGACTTTTGTTTTTTGTTTTTTGCTTTGTCATGGGTTTTTTCCCCTTCAAACTATTCAAAATGGTGTTTCCTGTTTGGAGTTATTACTAACCCGGTACAAAAAGTAGAGCATCATTACATTACATGATTATTGCTTTAGGTCTGTGGAGCGTCATTACATTACATAATTATTGCTTTAGGTCTGTGGAGCATCATTACATTACATGATTATTGCTTTAGGTCTGTGGAGCGTCATTACATTACATAATTATTGCTTTAGGTCTGTGGAGCATCATTACATTACATGATTATTGCTTTAGGTCTGTGGAGCGTCATTACATTACATAATTATTGCTTTGGGTCTGTGGAGCGTCATTACATTACATGATTATTGCTTTAGGTCTGTGGAGCGTCATTACATTACGTGATTATTGATTTAGGTCTGTAGAGCGTCATTACATTACATGATTATTGCTTTAGGTCTGTAGAGCGTCAAGAATAAGGCAGCGTCTTATTGTCAGCGTTGGCGGGAAATGTTGATTGTGATTACTGAGTTATGACTTCCTTTTCTACAGCCTCCTCCGCTGTTCGCAAACGCTTTCCTTTTCTATTAATAAACTGTTGTTTTGTATACTTGGTTACCGCACAGTTGATCATCGTCTAGAACAGGGGACTAACCTGCGAAGTAAGATCTCTTCACGAGGAACAACAGTTATCGTTCCTTTCGACATGCGTTTTGTTCACTGCCGCAGACCCACACTAAAGAATCATGTGTGACGCTCATTTGATAAGGCCCCATTAGGATGCAGACCGCGTCTAATCTAATCAAGGACCTAATTACTCCCCCTACTCCACTGTGGCCACGTGCTGATGGGGAGGTGGAGATAGATCGAACAACTTGGGAATTACGTCTGAATTTAGTTTATGGACGCTTTTACGAGGCCTAACGGGATACATTTTCTTCATCGCTAAGGCGTATATGTTGTCCACGAGTAAGATGATTGTTTGGGAGACAGGAGTTATCAAAACAAAATGGCGAATGTAACAGTGTCGCCTAGTGCCGAAAACTTTCCTGAGACCGAACATACGGTGCAGCTTGACATCGAAAACTATAAACTACAGAAAGAGAGGGGGAGAGAGAGAGAGAGAGAGAGAGAGAGAGAGAGAGAGAGAGGGAGAGGGAGAGGGAGAGGGGAGAGGGAGAGGGAGAGAGAGAGGGAGAGGGAGAGGGAGGGGGAGAGAGAGGGAGAGAGAGAGAGAGAGAGACAGAGAGAGAGACAGAGAGAGAGAGAGAGAGAGAGAGAGAGAGAGAGAGAGAGAGAGAGAGAGAGAGAGAGAAAGATGTGTCTTGGGGGATGGCATTACGTCAATATGATGTATGATTGTGTGGCTAATGACGCGATCAACACAGGATGGGATACTTCCGATAATGATCTCCCGTGTTTTAAGGCACGAAGGAATGGATGATTTTAAAAGGAACAGGAAAAGAATGTTTAGTTTATTTTATTCATTACCCACGCGGGAGAAATTCGGTTACCTCCTCACCAACGTGCGGCAGCCGCAAGAACAACGTCACACAGGAAAGGGGGAACAAGACCCATGGTGCATGCCGGGTAGAATGCTGTTTAGGACATAGGCGTCAGGATCTGGAAGACCCGTGCGGTGGAATACGTGCGTGCGCAGACTGGACCTCGGTTTATACTCTAATCCCAAGTTGGAGAAGGAGAAGGGAGGAATGAGGAGGAGGAGGAGGAGGAGGAGGAGGAATAACAATAGCACATGTTGACCTACCTTTTGGGGATTTCATTTATTCTCAGGATGTTGGCTTTCATTTAAATATTTTGTCAATTTGTATCCACTTTTATTTGAGAGTATTGAACTCCTTTAAGTGTCCTCTCAGCCCTGTTAGTGTTGCAACCTTCCGACATTGCCTTGTGGTTTTGTTTATTTCCATCTTCATCTCCATCCTTCCTCATCACACCTGCCACTCTATGCACCCAAACCCACGAGGTGTTCCCTTCTTACCCTAACCCTTCAACATCAAAAACTGTTAGTGTTCACTCCATAGATGTGGACCCAGCAGACACGATCAAGATAGGACTGTTAGTGTTCACTCCATAGATGTGGACACAGCAGACACGATCAAGATAGGACTGTTAGTGTTCACTCCATAGAATGATGTGGACCCAGCAGACACTATCAAGATAGGACTGTTATTGTTCACTCCATAGATGTGGACCCAGCAGACACTACCAAGATAGGACTGTTACTGTTCACTCCATAGATGTGGACCCAGCAGACACTATCAAGATAGGACTGTTACTGTTCACTCCATAGATGTGGACCCAGCAGACACTACCAAGATAGGACTGTTACTGTTCACTCCATAGATGTGGACACAGCAGACACTATCAAGATTGGACTGTTACTGTTCACTCCATAGATGTGGACCCAGCAGACACTACCAAGATAGGACTGTTAGTGTTCACTCCATAGATGTGGACCCAGCAGACACCATCAAGATTGGACTGTTACTGTTCACTCCATAGAAGTGGACCCAGCAGACACTACCAAGATAGGACTGTTACTGTTCACTCCATAGATGTGGACCCAGCAGACACCATCAAGATTGGACTGTTACTGTTCACTCCATAGATGTGGACCCAGCAGACACTACCAAGATAGGACTGTTACTGTTCACTCCATAGATGTGGACACAGCAGACACTATCAAGATTGGACTGTTACTGTTCACTCCATAGATGTGGACCCAGCAGACACTACCAAGATAGGACTGTTAGTGTTCACTCCATAGATGTGGACCCAGCAGACACCATCAAGATTGGACTGTTACTGTTCACTCCATAGAAGTGGACCCAGCAGACACTACCAAGATAGGACTGTTAGTGTTCACTCCATAGATGTGGACCCAGCAGACACTATCAAGATAGGACTGTTAGTGTTCACTCCATAGATGTGGACACAGCAGACACTACCAAGATAGGACTGTTACTGTTCACTCCATAGATGTGGACACAGCAGAAACTATCAAGACAAGCCTGTTAGTATTTACTCCAAAGATGTGGACACAGCAGACACAATCAAGACATTGACTGTTAGTATTTAATCCATAGATGTGGACCCAGCAGACACATTCAAGACATTGTTAGTATTTACCCCATAGATGTGGACCCAGCAGACACAATCAAGACATTGACTGTTAGTATTTACCCTATAGATGTGGACCCAGCAGACACAATCAAGACATTGACTGTTAGTATTTACCCTATAGATGTGGACCCAGCAGACACTATTAAGACATTGACTGTTAGTATTTACCCTATAGATGT
This sequence comes from Oncomelania hupensis, assembly GCA_036898135.1. Taxonomy (NCBI): domain Eukaryota; kingdom Metazoa; phylum Mollusca; class Gastropoda; order Littorinimorpha; family Pomatiopsidae; genus Oncomelania; species Oncomelania hupensis. The sequence continues at coordinate 80,001,956 of CM072515.1, forward strand.
GGACCCAGCAGACACTATTAAGACATTGACTGTTAGTATTTACTCCATAGATGTGGACCCAGCAGACACAATCAAGACATTGACTGTTAGTATTTACCCTATAGATGTGGACCCAGCAGACACTATTAAGACATTGACTGTTAGTATTTACCCTATAGATGTGGACCCAGCAGACACTATCAAGACATTGACTGTTAGTATTTACTCCATAGATGTGGACCCAGCAGACACATTAAAGACACTGACTGTTAGTATTTACCCCAAAGATGTGGACCTAGCAGACACTATCAAGACGCGACGGCCATTTATCGGATTTCTTAGGATATTGTCTGACTGCCCCATCAGACACTGTTAGGATATTGTCTGACGGCCCCATCAGACACTGTTAGGATATTTTCTGACTGCCCCACCAGACACTCTAAATTCATTTGAGTAGTTCTTTAAATCGACAAACGCGCTGTAAAGAAACAATTTATTTCATGCGTGTCTGAAAGGTAAGCTACTCTACCCTTTTTGTGTTGATGATATGGATGGTTTCCCGTTAGACACGTTGCGCGTTTAATAATAAATAATAATATTTCTTAGATGCTTTTCTTAGAGTGGAACAGTTGAAAACGTTCTATCACGCAGCCATCCACTCGTTGAACACTAGTAATAATTTTACATGAAGGGAGGCCTCGGGGGAGGCCCGGTACACTCATTTAAGTAGGCTACCCAATCTCAGTACAGCCACCGTGTGAACAACGACTGAAAACCACCATCAGTATTTACGTTTTTCCCATGCTCCTCCTCACTGAGCAATGTTTTCGCTCTGAACTATGTATTTCATTAAGCACTGTAGCACTAGGAGATTGCAAATGTACGGCTGTCATTGCAGTCGGGGCTATATACTGTATAGCCAATCGTTCTGCACTGGGCAACCTTCGTCATGTTTCCGATTAAAAGTCACAACTTTTAGAACGCCATCAATTGTCACGCCGTGCACCCGATGTATTCGTAATTTCAGAGTTGTTCAACCGTACTGTGCCAGACATACAAACGTGCTGATCACATAAAACAAGATATACAATTGCAACAACCTGAGAATCTTCTTCTTCTTCTTCTTCTTCTTCTTCTTCTTCTTCTTCTTCTTCTTCTTCTTCTTCTTCTTCTTCTTCTTCTTCTTCTTCTTCTTCTTCTTCTTCTACTTCTTCTTCTACTTCCTCTACTTATTCTTATCCTTTTTTTTTATCTTCTGCCTATTTATGAACTGGATGGGTGACCATCGAGAGAGCTGTGGCAGCGTGACTCCTGATCTGTTCTGTCTTCAAACTGCCTAAACGGCCTCACTCTTTGTGTGCGTCTCCCTCTCTCTCCCTCCCTCTCCCTCTGTGTGTGTGTCTGTGTGCGTGCGTCTGCGTGAGAAGTCGCTTACATTTGTACTGGCCCTCCCCAGAGGCCTCCCGTGATGTATTGTCTGCGCGAGGTAACGCTTTGAACTGTTTCTCTCGAGGAATAGCACCTTATACATATCATCGTCATTTATTATTAAAAGCGCAGCATATCTAAAGGGAAACCATCCATATCATCAACACACAAAAGGGAAGAGTAGCTTCCCTTTCGGACACACATTAAATGAATTGTTTTCGTACAGCGCATGTATCGACTTAAAGAACTACTCACATGCATAAACTAGAGAAGATTTATAGCATGTGCATTTTTATGGCGATATTATAAGTTGAAACCATCTAAAACCTGGTATTATCTGGGTCAGGCGTCTTCGTGGATAAAGAGATGTTTGATACAGTTTAGAAAAGCCATAGGACGGGCACTGACCTTGTGCCTAAGTGCGGTGGCCAAGTTGTTTTATGGGGTCGTGTGCCATCGCCCTATTAGCATAACGGCCTGCCAGACGAGATGATGGTGATGCACCAAGCCTGCAGTTCCAGAGTGTAGCTTCAATGATTATCAAGAATCACTCTGTCCATTTGCAGGACGTAGAGAGCCCTTCCTCCGTCCCATCTTCCAAGCCATTCAAGCTCATTTTATTGACCTTTTCAGTAGACCAATTTACACTTAATATAGGTCCAGCAAGTTGGCCTTGGAATCGAACTCTCCACCCCTGAAAGATTAACTGTTGGAGCTCAACCCATGAACGACATTTGAGCGGGAGATACTACTGGCAAAGCCTAACTAGTTGAGCTCATTATTTAGAAGACATTAAGACCTCTCCAATGTGTAGTACTTCATATTATCTACTATAGATATATTGGCAAAGCTAGTGTAGCTCGTTATTTAGAAGACATTAAGATATCGTCAATGTTGAGTACTTCATCTTTGTATACCATTGACAGATGGACGAAAGGAGGATGATTAGAACAGAGAGAGAGAGAGAGAGAGAGAGAGAGAGAGAGAGAGAGAGAGAGAGAGAGAGAGAGAGAGAAAGGCAGAGACTGAGAGAGAGCGCGAGACAGGGAGAGAGGGAGGGAGAGGGAGAGAGAGAGAATACAATATTCACCACACGTGATGAGAAGAAGAAGAAGGGAAAAGTAGAAGAAAAACAGGAAAAAAAGAAGATCCAGAAAAACAAGAAGAACAAGAAAAAGAAGATGATGATGAAAGAAGATGAAGAGGAACAAATGCGGAAATGGCCTCTAGCTGAGAAGAACATTAACAACAATAAATTGTAAACGCGTGCTTGCGCATGTTCCGTTTGACCTGCTACACAAACATATTCACACACCAACACGCACCACGCGTGTTATACACACACAAACACACACACACAAAAACACACACACAAACACACACACACACACACAAACGCACGCGCGCAGCCGAGGTTACACAGTATAATCATGACTTTCCCGAAACGCCACATACGTTGTGCTGACAATGGGTCATATTTCGTCCCCATTTTAAAGTACTTTGCAGTGTTCGAACCCTAACCCAAACCCTAACCCTAACCCAAACCCCTTTCCCTAAATCTAACCCTAACCCAGCCCTAACCCTAACGGATCATTGTTCTGACGTCAAAACAAGTAGGCATGTCAATACAAGTTATGTAGATGTTCACTGTTTTGTCCAGATAATACTGTATAAACAAGGACACACACACAAACACACACACAAACACACACACACAAAAACACACACACAAACACACACACACAAAAAAACACACACAAACACACACACACACAAACACACACCTCTCTCTCTCTGACACTTATGCATGTGCTCACACATGTGTTCCTTCCTCGTCGTCCTCGATCTCTCTCCCTCCTTCCTATCTTAGAACACAAGTACACAGAAGGCGCAGTATGTATTTTATGTTAGTTGGAAGTCGTTGAGGCCAGCTTCAGGTAAAGAGGAAGGTGGCAGCTTGCTTGTTTTACGTTGAACAGGTGTTGTTTCTCTTAAGACATGGAGCCAGCCATGCCTTCAGTGGCAAAGACGTACAAATGTTTCTAGGGATGGCTCGGTGGTTCAGGCGCTTGTATCAGGACACGCGAGCGCCTGTGCTCGGTGGGTACAGTATATGAGCTGCTGTTCTGGAGTTGGCGGGTTCGCTCACTGACAGACCTGACTAGATGATCTCTATGTCTGTCTCTCTCTGCCTCTGTCTGTCTGTCTGTCTGTCTCTCTTTCTCTCTAGCTCGGGCTATGTTATTTCTGACATCAGCCTTATGGTTCTTTCGTTCCCTTGTGGGTGTGTGAGAGTGGGGGGAGGGGGTATAGAGGGGTGTGGTAGGTCAAGATTAGAACTACATAGAAAGGGTTGTGTACATTTCTGGATGAACCATGCACCGCGGCTGCCGTGCTCTCGCTGAGGCTCCCATTTCACGCCAATGGGCGACGAATAGTAGTTTTTTAAATACTTTCAAATTATTTGAAAACAAATAAGCAAACAAACAACCAAATGAAAAAAACAACAACCAACAAACAAACGATAAACGTTCTCTGTTAGAACTCCCTGTTCTCAGGTCCAGCTTCGTGAGTTCGACGCCCTACTCTTCTTCATCCTTAAGTTACAATAATCACCGGTTGTCCGGAGAACCCAAATATTGAAAAGCCGACTGTAGTGTTCAGTTTATAGCTGACTTAATAGTGCGTGGCGTTAGACATCGCGCAGGATAAAAGCAAGTTTGCGTAAGTTTTGTTTTGTTGGCTGCTTGATTTGGATCATTGTTTCCCGTAGCGGCTTGAGCTGTTCTTTGGGATGAACAACGCAATTTTGATAATGAACGTTGAAGTCTTCACAACTGATATTACTTCCACTGTCTGAGCCAAGACCACAGATTGCATTTACAAATGATGTTTGCGTAACAACAATCTAGACCTCTATACTTAGTGAGTAAAGAAAGTTGAAATCGATTGCATGACGTACGATATATTTGAACTAGGAAATTGCATTTTGTTAATCTGTTTGTACAGGAATAAAACTAATATTGCACTAATAAGAAATAACTAGTCCCTTGTACCATCCCTTAGTACAAATCATTGATAGATAAGATGGTTGAGTGCGTCATTTAGGAAGTAGGACGGCATTGCAGCGTCACGTCCATTGTGTAAAGTACATCACGTATTTATTTATTTATTTATTTGTATAGCGCTTTTCCATCCCAAGCGCTGCTCAAGGCGCTGGCCTATACAGGATCTAATCCAAACCGCCCGAGGTGCCACCTTGCAGCGTTTGGGCGCATCATCTGACGACCTGACAACTGAGCACCATCGTGGGCGACAGAGGATGGAGAAAAGGGACGTCATGCATGCTGGGTGTATTTGTGTAGCCAGCACTCAGCCCTTTAGGACATAGGCGTCAGGATCTTTAAAGTCCGCGCCAAGGAATGCGTGCGTGCACAGACTAGGCCTCGGTTCATACTCCCATTTTACTATTACTCTCTCTCTCTCCGTCTCTCTGTCTCACTGTCTCTGTCTCTCTCTCTCTCTCTCTCTCTCTCTCTCTCTCTCTCTCTCTCTCTCTCTCTCTCTCTCTCTCTTTCTCTCTCTCGCTGTCTCTCTTTCTGTGTGTCTCTGTAGTCTGTTGTGATGATGATGATGATGATGATGATGATGATGATGATGATGATGATGACGTGCATGTGAAAATTGCAGTATGGTCCATGATAGCAGCATGCTCAGAGGGGCGGGAGGTAACTTTGGAATGTGGGTGTGCAATGGGTGACCTGCCAGGAATTTAGTGTACAGCAGGTGAAAAGTGAACTTATGTGTGTGTGTGTGTACGTGTGTATGTGTGCGTTTGCGTTTGCGTTCGTATATCTTTGTGTGTGTATTTTTGTGTGTGTGCATGCATACGTTTGTGTGTGCATGTGTGTGTACTATTACATTAGCATTAAATATAATTAATTGTAATAAAATGACAATTAGAAAATATTACCTAGATGGTTGTGGGGACTGATTCTTATTTTGACTGAAACAGTCCAGCAACTCTTTCTGCCAAATGGTCACTATGGGGCTTTCTATGGTATTATTATTTAGCAATGGTGGCATTACAAATGTGTAGCCGAGAGGAGTATTTGAGTCTCGTCTCTCAGCCACCACCTTGAGAACACGGCCCCACCCGAATTGTTATTTTTATTTATCCCTCGTAAAAGGGACATAAAAATATTTGCCCTGCAAGGCGGTGAAGCGTGTTGGTAGTAAACCGGTGTGCCAGCTACTAGTGCCACGACACTGTCTGCAGGTCACTGCCACTAACCTGCATAAAATGCCTGCAGACAATGTAGTCCTGCTCACCACCAAACGCAGAAGACGGATGGTCAAGCTTAGAGAACATATGTCGTGTCGCCTTGTCCTGCATAACCCAATGGCCATACCAGAGCATTCTGCACAACAGGAGCCACCCAAGGCTAGACTAACCAACAAATGGAAGGTAGACAATCTCTCTCCCAAGCGTGAACCAGTCGCCTCCCAGTCGCCCGCATACATATTTGTTTTGTTAATATTTGATAATGACGTTTATATTCTATTTTGTTGTTGTAAACGGGGGTTCCATAAATTAGAGTGCAGCCTCAGTGTCCCTTGCCTTTTTGTAAAGTGACCGGCTGGTGGAGGGCCTTCAGTGTTACCACTAGGGTTGTTTCAGCAGATCTTTTATAGGGATCAGGGGTGAGTGAGTCCTCTTTCAACCAAGTTATGGTCCTGATTCGGCTCTTTGTAGTCCGCGGGACCATATAAACAATGAATAACTAACTAATTAACACAATGTTGGTCATTATAGGGCTGAACTGTAGACTGTTGGATGTAACTGAAGAGCACAGCGGGCAGGCTTGAGTGCCCCAGGCAAGCACAATGAACTGATTCAGCTTGTGCGTTTCTGGGTAAAAGGCAATGATCAATTAGCCTTTCTTACCTCAAAGGCAAGTTTTACAACGTCAGTGCATTTCCTGTCAAACATCATCAGTCGATCTCCTTTCCAAGAAAAATGAGAAGAAGAAAAAAAGGAAAAAGAAGAGGAAGCAGAAGACGAAAAGGAAAGGTGGAAAGTGGGAAAAAGAGGAGGAGAAGAAGAAGTTGAATAAAGGGAGGACGATAATTTAAAGGAAGAGGAAGAAGAAGAAAACAAGTCTTACCAGAGACGGAAAATGAGGTTGGGAAGAAAAGAAGAAGAACAAAATGTCAAGGTGTCTACACAAACAAAGTAGGAAAACAATGTGAAGAACAACTAGCTTCATTTGGAGAAAAGAGTACAGCAGACCACATTCCAGGAAATCATTGTAGGTCTAACTCAATTCTCAAATTGTTCCTCTGAAGACAGTCGCCAGTCTCTGTACTTCAAGTCGCCAGTCTCTGTACTTCAAGTCGCCAGTCTCTGTACTTCAAGTCGCCAGTCTCTGTACTTCAAGTCGCCACGCCAGTCTCTGTACTTCAAGTCGCCAGTCTCTGTACTTCAACATTTATCTGGACATATTTTGAAATAGTCGGAAATCATGACGATCCAAATGTCGGTCCTGCGGGTACTTCCGCACCCCCCCCCCCTCCCCCCATTACCGGCACAATAAAAGAGAGTGAAAGAAGGAAAGGGAAGGAGTGGTGTGAGGGTGGAGGATAGCGGGTTGAGGGGGGGGGGAGAATGAACGCATTAAGCCTTGTGGTCTACGCATGTTTATTTGGATATCGTGGTCGTCTATGTTTAGTAGGACAGTCTGGAGATGACACTGACTCATTGATATTGACCCACCAACCTTTTCATACAGGACAATACACACACACACACTCACACACACACACACCACTATGATGTCGCATCACCCTTATAAAATCCCACGACATACATTATACACTTTTCTTTTTAAAAAGACCAGTCTAATAAAAACAGCGTCCTTGCTCCTACCTTCTCCTTCTCGTCAAACACACCTGCTCTACCCGCTCCACCTACCCCACTCTCACGCCTCCGGCCAATTGATATGTTGATGTAAGCGCCGTTATTATTATTATTATTATAAGGCGCGCTTATTGTTGTCAGTGGGATGAGCGATGGCTTATTGAAAAACACTAATGTTGCTTAGTGCAGTGTGTTCCTCCCCTCCCCCTTCCCTAATCCACCTTCCCCAACCCATTTCTCACCTCCTTCCTC